>JAYJLV010000056.1:14526426-14556276 GCA_036873485.1 Torymus texanus
ATATATCTCTATTCTTTAAAAGTATATTTTCTCTAGAAAATATAGAATCTGATTTATCTCATCATTTTAAATAAAGTTTTAGTTATATTACTTTATTATCTTATAAAAATTCTTTTATTGTGTTCATTGATATATTTTTATATAATTTTGTTTTCTTTCAGAATAAACTATTCATGTAGATATAGTAAGAATTATTAATCTGGCTATTATTTTGTTATTAGTGCTGATAAAAAATGCCACATCCATGTGTAGTGTGTGGTCGTTCTCGCATGAACCCTAATAATAGAGCTGAAGAATATACATTTTTTGGATTTCCAGTTAATGATGAAACTCGATGTAAGAAATGGTTGGAATTTTGCTGTCGGGAAGAACTTTATAAGTTAACTAAGAAACAATTGCTTCAAAGGATGGTTTGTTCTAAACATTTTGAACAATCTGATTTTGTAAATGATTTTTATGATCGGTTGAATACCACTGCAGTGCCAAGTATTTATGACCCAAAACAAAGTTTATATAATATTGGCTGTGTATTATGTGGTCGCTTCAGAAAAAGTCCTCCTGGATCTGAAAATGATGGAGCAACTTTTCATCATTTCCCAGGAGAAGAGTTTCGATGTTTAGACTGGTTAGATTTTGTTGGTGTTGACTCTTATTATCGACTCACTAGAAAAGAAATAATGTTTTGTTTCATTTGTTCAAAACATTTTGATAGATCACAATTTATGCCAGGGTTTCATAATCGATTAAAAGATAATGCAGTGCCAAACATTAAGTACCCTGATGAATATGAAGAAGAGAATAAAACAGATATTGGCATAGAACCCTTATATGATATTGAGTTATTTAATACTTGTGAAAAAAGTAAGAAATGTATAGATTCTTTGTCTCAGGCCGTCTTAGAGAGTCAAGCTTGTGCAGCATGTGGCCGTCAACGAACAGATCCAAAGAGTAGAAATCAAAAGTACAAATTTCATCCTTTTCCTGCTTATGAAATAGGGCGATGTTTAAAATGGTGTCAATTTTTAGGAAGGGAAGATATTTTGAAAATGTCCCCTAATCAGATTCGAAGATTAGTTCTGTGCTCTGTACATTTTCAGACTGGTCAAAATTTTAATAATGGAAATGGGCCTTGTGATGCTATTCCTACTATTCTTATTAAAGGAGATGATGAAATTGAAATTCTTGCTGATTCTAAGGAAACACTTAAGCAACAAGAAGAAAATAAGCTTATTAGAGCTTCAGTATCAAGTAAGAAGCCAAAAATAGATCCAGAAAATAAACCAACTCCTTTGGCAAAAAAACGAGGCAAATCAAGAAGACCAACTGCTATTAACCTACCAAAAATAGTAGCTCCCAAAATAAATAATTACACTATAAAGAAATTACCGATTCCAACAGCTAATAGTTGGAAATTAATAGCCAATCAGTTTCAACCTATTACGCTATCAAATAATGTAGTTAGTAACATTACACCAGAAATAAAAAAAGTTATTTTGCCATTTACAGGGAATATCTCAAATTTAGGTGCTCCTATACCAGTAGATAGTTTATCAAGCATACCTCCAGGATTATTAATTAAAATAGATTTACCTGATCAAGATAAAAATTGTAACAAACCTGTAAAAAAAAGAGGAAGAAGGAAAGCTGCTGAGCAAATTCAAGCTCAGCAAATTTACCCTACTAAAACCAAAAACGTCAAACAAATGAATCATTTTAAATCTCATATAAAACAAGAAGTAGATATTGAACTTGACAATGAATATGAAAATACTGGCACTCAATTAAGTGTTTATCCAGAAACATCATCAGGGCAAATAGTTGATGGGGATGTAGACATGCATGAAGTATATTATAATGAATATGAAGAGGTTCAAGAGGAAACCATAGTAGGTAATGAATATGTGGATTATGAAGTAGAAGAAGAAATTATAGAAGAAAAAAAAGCAAAATTGAAAATGTCAGGAAGATGTCGAAGAACACTGATGCCAATCCAATCTGAATTAAGACGCTTTTTGAATAAGCTAAAGCCTCACGTCAGACGATTACCAAAAAAGTCTAAGGCACAAGTGAAATTAGCTATAGTAAACATGGTGATTGATCGGTTGTGAAATATTTTGTTAAAGTTAAACTGGATATTATAAATACTTCATTTGATTAAAGTCTGTCTATACGGCCTCAGAACCGTACGTGGAAACTTTAAGTGGTGTATACGAAAAATTGATTTTAGACAATTAATAAATACTCCTTTATTAAATATTTATGAAAAACACAACGGCTGCGGCGCACCTATTACATTTGATCGGGATTATAGAATTTATTTAAAAATTATTTCGCATACGCTTTTGATGCTTTTTAAACAGAGTATTAACTAAATTATTAATTTTTAGTAATATACATTTGCTATGTATAGTTATAGCTTTACAAATTTTGTAAAGGTATAGTTTGTTTATAATTATGAATATTTAATTATTTATAAGAAATTCTTGTAGTTAAGTATATATATGAAGTATTTGGTTTTTTTTTTTGATTATTATAAAAAGTGTATATACATGAGCCTTTGATTACACAATAAGATTTAATATTAAGAGATTGTACAAAAATACTTTTATTATAAAACAATTAAATAAGATTTAGAATGCTAAGTAATGGAATAATTATTGTAATGTTCAAGATGAAATTTTCTATTTTGACTTTAATAAAATAAATGTAATTTGAGCTGTTCAAAATTATTAAATATTATTAAAATATCTTACATCTATAGTAGTAAATAAAATATATTTATTATACTAATTCTATATTGATTGATATTATGCAAAAAAAATTTTAAATAGTTTAATAATATATTGTAAAAATGACATTGAGTTTCTCGCACACCTATTTCAATGTATATGTTCACGCGGTCGACCCTCAGGCTTCTTCTATACTTGCCTTATAGCCTTATACTCGGAGCACTCCCGCGCTCCTTGATTTGTAATATAAAGTTTACATGCTAGGTAGTAACATGAAAAAATATAAAATTATTTAAGATTTCATTATTTTGTTTAACTTTTAATAACAGCTTTTAGTAACTTCTTATTATTAAATTTCATTATACAGTTTTTCGTTGTTTGAAAACATATAAAGGTTATTGAAATGAATTCGTTTGACAAATGTTTAAATTTAAGTGATTAATAAACAAATTAATTAATTTAAGTTTTATAAGATATTTATTTGTTATAAAGTCTCATCTTCTATTAAATTCATCTATATATGAAATTTCACATAAGTCTATACAAGCGTAATTTGGAAAATTTTTTAATTTATTACATTAACTTTCTTTTTTATATTAAAATTTATGTTAAAAAATTAAAGAATGTTTCGTTCGTAATGATATACATATGATTTTATTAATTTAAAAACATTTCAAAATAAAATAAATCTGCAATAATATATTATTCTTATAAGCTACAAAAAGCCACTTTACATACAATATTTACATTTGTGAGTTGAACTCATCAAGTTGCTGCAGAGTACAGTACTGCAATGTACAAAATACATACATACAAAAGCTATAACATTGACTTATTGTTCGATTCAGTGCAATCATAATTATGAATGAAAATCGTAAAAAGGGATCGTATTTAACATTTTACAGAAGTGTAAAATTTTGAAATTTTCTAAGAAAACTTTATATTATAAATGTGAATTGATTAGTGTCCAAATTTTGTACATGATCCCTTTATTTAACGTAATTTTTGTGAATCGACAAAAAGTACAATGCATTTGCAAATTTTTTCTAAATTATATTTTTTAAATGACATAATAAATAGTAGTTATCGTATCATTTGTGGACTCAATACTTTAATGTTTTTTATGGTTTATGGTTCTCACTGCATAGCTGCACCGATGCAGGTGCTTAAATTAATGTGAAGATGCTTTAAGTGATGAAAGTAAATTCATTAAAGAAACACAAGAGCCTGGATAACAGCTCTAATTTAACTACGGAGGCTCTGTAACCTATTTTTCATTTCCTCAAGTTCTTTGTCATCATCAACTTCCTCAACTTCTTCATCTTTAGAGGTTGATGCTCCAGGAGTATCAGTCACAACATCAGGTGCTCGTCCCATTTGTCCAGCCGTTACCTCCCATAAAATCTAAAAATAAAATTTTGGAGTATAAATGTATATAAATAACTTATAGAATACAATAAAGTATACATTTCTACATTTTTAATGGAATTAGCCAAAGTCAAATCTATAAAACATACCTTATCAACTTCTTTATCTGCAGCATCTTCTAATTCTTCAGAATCCTCAATGGAGTCCAAAGTTTCGTCCATCATTTCTTCTATGATACCAGCCTTCATCATTTCTTTTGAAAGCTCACGCATTGTTGCAGCAACTTCTGGAACTTTAATGAGTGCTTGCATTGCTTGCATCACTTCTGTTGATTTTGAAACTGAACCTGCCACTCTTATTGTAGCTAGTTGATTTTTCATTTGCAAGGTAACGGAATTAAGATGTGCTTTCGATGTGTGCAATTTGTTGCACGCAGTCCTGGCTCGAATAACCTCTTTTGCTAAGATTTTGCATACATCCTTGTCACCTTTTTTGGCTGCATCCTTTAAAGATCGTTTCACTTTATCCTCTTCCCGCTGAATCGCTGGAAAATTATGTAAGTTTAATTGCGCACATAATTGGCCAAGATAACATCAAGAAATGTTTACAATTATAATGTAAACACAAAGTAGTATATAATTCTAACACTCTAAGCACTGTACACTGCTCAGTTTTGGCATGTAAAAAATATACAAAACGACACTTTTACCGTTATTTTCATTTAAAATGAGCAATATTTCTGGAATGTTTGGCACTGTATATCCAAGGTAGTTATCTTCTAAATCAGGAGATATGACTCACCTCTAACCTGTCTGTCAATTTGATATCCCTCTTTTCGCAGCTTATGCGCCCACTCGTTCACCTGCAATTCAGAGGAAACACTTCGACATAGCTCGAAAAAATAAAACACTCGTTTCTTTTTTAATGAGCATTTACCATATCCTTGGGATTTTTCTCCTGAGATCGTCCGAAGAGGCCCATTTTGCAGGTATTGCTGTATACGCGCGCTCGTTGTTCGCCGTCGTCTTATTGTGAGTTTTCGTTTTGACAAGGCGCGTGTGTGTGTAAGCAAACCTCGCGTTCGCGGCCTCGGCGGATCGATGATGCGATATATCTCGACATTCCACTATGACAAATGACCATAGGCGTGAATCGAAGTTGAAAAACGCGTATCGTCCCTAGATACGAAAAAGTGTAACAAAAAGATAGCGTATAGTGGGTGCAGATTGCGGTGATCTATGTGATTAAGTAGAAATAGTATGGAAGTAGATAACTGTTGTGTATAGTCAGACACTGTAGGAGTAAGAATGACCTTGAGATCTACAATACTACTTATATTTTACTATTTCTCATTTTAGGATTTTATTTATAATTTTACCTATTTATATAAATAAAATCTTTACTTTAAAACATATTATTTATATGAGATAATCAAGACAAAATGTTAGATTATATTAAAAGAATTTCTTTAAATAGAAAATTTAGATGCTCCGAAAAAGTTGTATAATTTGTTTTCAGTTTTAACTATACATGTCGTTAAGATTTAACTAGACGAATGAACAAAAATTTGTAATAATATTTTATCATAGATTATTTGATGAATTATTTTTATTCTAACTAATTTGTATTTTACGAATATCTCCAAATGATTCAAAAAGAGATTATAAATTTCTATAATTATTTTATTAACTTCAACATACAATACATATAATATACTATATACTTATACTAAATAAATAATACAGTTAAAATAACAATGATACATTTGTCTTTAAAACGAGAAATATAATTTAAATTTACAATTAAATGCATATATTATACATTAAAGTGCGTGATAAAATTATGAACGCGTTTTTTGAACGAATAAAGTGAACGAAATTTGACGGCGCTTTAACGGTAAGGCACCACTGGTAAATAGTTTTTCCTATACGTAATATAAAGTCAAGTATTTTATAATCTTATCGTCATCATCTAAAAACCAAGTATTTTGCGAATTTATCGTCATGTATTGATATACATCTATGTATCTATAATGAGCACTTATTATATATAACAAAAAAATACTATCTTTATTTCATAAATTTGCTAGTCTATAATTTGTTAAAAATTTAAGTTTCAGTCAGGTCAGTATGAATCATGTTCTCAAAAGAAGTTAATAAACAGCGCTCGCGTAACTCGCGCCGCTTCTTGAAGACGCTCGCGCGCGCTCCGGTTGAGCAACAATGCACATCGTGCGTGAGAATAATTTCAACAATAAATATAATACAAAAGAAACAAATAAACAGTCATCAGTCGTTTTGCGGCTTATTAACCACGATTTCTTTCATCCAGTTTAATACGTTCTTGAACGTCTCCGCCGCTACGTTCGAGGTCATGTACCTGCCCGCGTGACGTTGGTGTCTGTTCGGCAATGGTCCATTCACTTCATCGATGTCTTGTTTTTGTATTCGTTTGAGTGTTTTGGTCATAGGATTGCTTTGGTACGTGAATTTACCATCTACAATAGCAGGTTTCTTCTTGTCATCTACAGTTTCGTTTTCGTCGCGCGTTTTGTTCTTTTTCTTTTCGACCTTTTCCCTAACTTCGTCTTCTATCTTTGTCTTTTTATATTGTGGTTTCGTGTCGTTTGTATCGTTCAGTTTTTCTTCGTCACTGTCGTTTTGCTTATCATGAGAGAAAGCATTACGCAGCAGACCTTTTAAAGCGCCTATCAAACTCTTTCCTTTATCCTTCTTCGGAAGTTGGTTTGTATTCATATTTTCCGGTGCATTAGAAGCTGCAGTTATCGTTTGGCTTTTGTCCTCCGAGGAGTCCCTTCGATCGCGTTTCACCTTTACGTCTTCAGCTGCATCTTTGGAATATTGACTTCTCATTGATGAATCGTCATCTGCAATTGATAAAATCAAACCACATTTAAGCATTAACTATGAAACTTTTTATCCTGCATGTTAACGCTTATTCTACTTACCATTGAGATTCAGCTGGGGATGAATAACTCTGTTTCTCTTCTCGCGTACGATAACGCCGTCAGGGCCGCTCGGTAGGCAGCAGGGACATTGTTTGTGTATGAACCGCTTGCAGACTTCATCGGATAGTGTGAGGGCGAAACTGCCATCCTGCAACATTCTGATGGTCAATGGTAACCTAACTCCATCACCTACGTAAACTAGGTTCGAGTCTCGTAAATCAGATAAATCCTTGGCTTGCGATGCTTTCTGGTCCATGGGTACGAGTCTTCCTAGGTATGCGACATCTTGTGGTCCTGAAGGTGTTGCTCCAACAGGGTATTCATTTTGATGAATAGCTTGGGAGATTGTGCTTCCAGGTAGGTGTAACGTTTGACCAAGGTTCAAGGGATTGTTAACCTGTTTTACTGTTTCCGACATACCTTCCATGTGGTTTTTTATACTTCTTTGAGTTTGACTTTCAGATTTTAATATACGGTTGGATGAGTCTACTAACATTTTCAATTGGTTGGGAGGTACGAAATTTTCAGGTATCGGCTGTTCATTGCTGTGTACTGAAGTGACGTACTCATTAATGTTTCCATTATTTTCTATTAGCTCTGATTGTTGATTGGATTGAGCAACTGATTGTTGATGATAAAATGTATTTGTTGGATTTTCACTCACTATCGGTATATTGAATTTTGTTGTAGTTGGATAATCTGCACCAGAAAGATGCGTTGCAGTATCAATATCGTACTCATTAGTTCTTCCGATTATTTCTCCCATCGTTGTAGAGTAAGGTTCATCGGTGCTTTTGTGATTTTTTATATATACCAGAATTCTATCATTCGGTGAATAGTATTGAATAGGTTTTCGCTCTATTGAGTGATCCATTGTTTCCTCTGTAAACTCTGATTTTTCAGATTTCTGAACGCTCGCAACATTTGAATTGTATTCGTGCAATTGTTGAGTATTAGAAACTATAGGTTGGTCTTCTGATTTTGCTTTATTTAATATATAAAGTTTCTCCTGTAAGTCTTTTCTTTTATTTTCATCGATATCTACAGTTTCTTTCTGTTTTTTATCAACAAGATTTTTTTGCGCTTCATGCCATTGTCCATTGCGAATAGCGTGTTCAGTTACAGCAATTATTGGAGCTATTTTGTAGTCCTTATCACTCATAGGTGTTGTAGTTCGTGACCGTGAAGTAATGGATTTTGTTGTTTCCATTGCTGTAGAAGCTTCTCTTGTAACTGCTGTTGATGTTCTTGGAGTTTGTTCATTTTGATGAACGACTAGATTAAAAGCTTTTCTGATTGTTGATTCGTCAACTATTCCTCGTTCTTCATCCAGTAAATACTTGACTGTTTTTATGATCAGATTTTCCACTACAGGCTGCGAAGCTGATTGTTCTTCAAGCGCTGATCTGTTTATGATACTCTTTATTTTATCAAATACTTCTCTGGGTGGACTTTCTGTAACTTTGGGTGCGCTTTGTAAAAGTGATACTCGTTCAGTGACCCACTCACCATCCTTGAACTTATGCTCTTCAACTGTCATTGGAGCCATAGTTGGATGTGGACGAGGAATCTGATCTACTATACCATGCAATGCATTTCTTATTAATTGAGGTATCTGGCCTATAATTGGCAAACCAGTTAAGCGTGTTAATAAGTTACTTGCTGTATCTGTAATCATGTTTTCAACTTCGGGAAGAGAAAACAGATTTTTCAAAGCAGGATTATTTATGATTTCTGGAAGTAAATCTTCAATACCAGCTCCTACGATTTCCGGAGCATTTGCAGTTCCGTAATTCGCCATTAAGTCTTGTGCTTTTCCAGGAACAAGATTATTAATGACTTTTTTAACGACGCTTTGCAACATTGCCTCATTTGTATATTGATCTGCATCATCACAGTCCTGCTCGGAAATTACAGATGGCCGTTCATCCACCGCTTGAATGGCAGTTTCAGTGCCATATGATTTTTGAGGAATACATTTTGCTCCCCCTTCATTGGCTGATTTTTGTTTTTGTGCATCATTTTCACTACTTTCATCACTTCCTTCATAACTATGCTCTAGTGAATCTGGAACGGCATCATTTTTTAAAATAATTTTTTCAAGCCCTTTAAACAAAGCTTCATTATACGCGACTCGGTTTGGATCACTTTGGGGTGTCGGTGGACCATTTGCTATTTTATTGATTCTTGTATTAGAATACTGATTAATTACCTGAACATTGTTTTCTTGTTTTTTTAATTGCAATGTACTGTCTTTAACTGATAAATGACGTTCATTGCTTAAACTTTTTCTTTCTTGGTCTTGTATGTTGTTATCTGCTGCTCGTAACTTTGAAATTTTTTGCGGATTAAAATGTTTTTTGTATTCTTCGTCTTCTACATCTTCTAATGTTGTTACTGTTTCTGCGACATATTGTAATTCATCACTGCCTTCTATTGAATTAGTACTATTGACAACGGTGTTATTTGACATTGAAGTTTGTTTAACATTTACGGTAGATGTTTTTGATTCATTTGTATTTTCTATTCGATATGTTGGTGGTGGTTGACTATTTATTTGTTTTTGTAAATTAGCAACTTGTGGTATACGGAGAATTGGATTTTGGGTAGAAACCATGGATTGAGAATACTCCTTAGACATAGCTGAAATGTCATGTTCTAAATTATATGCTGATTTATCTATGTGGATAGAAAGATCGTCTCTTTGAATATTTGATGGATTGTAAGGAACATTTTGCATATAGTTAAATATTGGACTCCGTAATTGATAATTATTTGAACTAACTTTTTGTGAACTATCCTGAACATCAATAGGATCATCGTAGTCAATAATCTTAACAGTCGTTGTATAGTATTTTCGGTTATTCAATCTGCTATCATATCTTGGTGATTTCGGCGGTTTATTTTGATCTCCAGGCATATAAATGTAAATTGGCCTTGGACTTTGAGCATCATTTTCATGATACTTAATTACTTTTACTGGTTTATTAGAAGCGGAATTAGAATTATCTAAATTAGTATTCGGTATTGCTGGTACAGGTGAAATATTTGGTTGTGAATCATAATAATCATATGGAAGATAATAGTTGTTATTTATATCTTGTTTTGCAGAATTAGGTATATGATTGCTACCGACATTTTCATTTGCATAATAATCCATAATGTCTGCTGATTGTCCTGGTATTGATTCTCCGGCGTCATCATTATTATACGGAGGTATTGGTGTAGCTGTCATTTGAAAATTATTATGAGCCGAATTATAATAATGCGTTGGAAAAGTACCAGTGTTTGCATTCGCATTATTAACATCTGTGTATTGGTAATATTTTGGTATATGTTCTTCATTATAGGTAGCTATATTTGAATGTTTTAAATTCGGCGTACGAGTGAACGTCTGTTGTAAATTTTGATTATTACTAGAGTGCCCATAAAAAGGACTGTTAGTTGTTAAATATTGTTGATAGTTTTCTTGTTGTGTGTTTGTATCATGATAATAATTATTAGTATCTCTTTGTTTATTACTATGAGAGTTTATATTTCCAATATTTGCTGCGTGAGTTCTTCCTTGTGCTAAACTTTGATAAGGAATTGAATGATCCATATAATGGCTATTAGGTATCGGATGTGTTTCTTGTTGCGCATTCGAATAATGATAATATTCAGCAGTATCTGAATGTTGACCAATGAGAGATTCTGAATTTGGAGTATCTGCTGCATGAACAATATTCTCGTGTGAATCATGGTAATTAGTTGAATAAGCAACATTATTTGAAATATAAGGTAATACATGTTGGGTATTTTTATTTTCTTGATAAATTATAGGCGATTGACTATGATTCAAATTTGAATTGTCTACATACTCCATGTTATATGGAAGATGTTGATTATAAGGTCTATGAATTGCGTAATCATTTTCAATTGCTTGATAAGATTCTGTAACATGGGGTACATTTTCTTTTTCAATATATTTAAGGTCATGCATCAACGCTCCACCGACTAAATTTAAATTACGAATATCGGGTGTTTGGACTACCTGCTGTTGAATACTTTGATAATTAGCTAAATTATTATTTTCAATTGATTGAAATTGATTTGAATAATGTGGTACATGAGTATTGCCAGTATTATAGTGAGGTCCAGTGAATTTTAATTGTTGCACATTTTCACTTTCTACAATTCCGTGTATAGGCGTTGTTGTTCTTATTGCTTGAATTACACTCTCTTGTGCACTATTATAAGGTATATATGAGTAAGACGATTTTATATAAGGAACATTATTTTGATAATCCGAATGCATCACTAATTTATCCGTGGTATCTGTGATTTCATGGTAGTCGTAATTAGCATATTTATTATGGGAAACGGTATTTTCGTTATTTGTTGCGTAATTATTGTTATTTTCATTTGAAGCATTAATATCTGTGTGATCGATTTCAGTTTTAGCATTAGATCCAGTTAGTTTAACTAATTGTGCGTTTTTGTTTGATTGGTATTGAACAACTTGTAACGGTCTATTAGTTATTAAATCTGAATTTTCAGCGCTACTATACAAAGTTATCGGGGTAGAAATTTCTGTAAATTCGTCTGCGTAACTATCAGTTGTATACGGGTTATAATTTTGTAATTTAATGCTTTTTTTTAAAGCATCAACGTTAACGTCACTACTACGAGTTCCAATTTTCGGTCCACTTAATCTTACTAATCGGGGATTTTGATTTCTGCGATATTTAACAACTTGAATTGGTTTACGAGCACCTGATTTTGTTTTTTTAACCTTATTACTTGGTACTGTAGTAGTAGTGGTACTTTGTAGTTCTGGATTGTAATTATCAGAGAGCTGCGTATCAATTGATTTTTGTTTGTCATTATTACTTTCATAAGTCTGACTATCCATAACCTCTTTTAAAGAATAATCATTTGAATATTTACTGCTAGCTGCCGCATGAGATTCTATGGATTGCATTTTTTGGGCGTTTTCAGTTTCATCCAAATTGGCTGTATTTTTTGATCTGTCAGTGACTACCGTTGCATTTTGATGTTCTACTAAATGACCAGCTTGTGGAAGATTTTTATTAACATTGGAATAAGCATTTACAACTTTTGAACTTTCAACTTTGTCTTCATAACTTTCATTTTTTACAACTTCTTTAGATGAAAAAGTATGAAGATGTTTGTTACTAGCTACAGAGTCCGGTGGGGTTTGTTGCGTTCCATCTGGAGTATATTCGATTGGCGGCGTTGAATAATAAACAGGTGCTTGAGATGTAGCTTGATATTCGGTTTGAATATTCGTTCCTGGCTGATTTGGGTAACCAGTCGTATACATATAAGTTGGTGTCACGCTTTCAAAATTATTTGTATAATATCCATTCCCCATTACTTCCTGTAAGGGGTGAGAAGGCTTATAAATAGTATCTGCTGTATAGGAACCAAATAATTGTTGTTGTTGTTGTTGTTGTTGTTGTATATTTTGGTTATTGAAATATTGTACTAATGATCCAAATTGATTATTTGTTAATTGTGAATTTTCTAAATTTGCTGCTTGCATAGCTTGCTGTGCTTGATAAACTGCATAATCATACATTTGTTGCTGGCTAACCATGTTTGCATAAGTTTTATTTTGAACCATTTCGTTTGAGGAATAATTAGGTACGTAACTATTAGCTGCTCTATAATGATGATCATTCATTTCCATACTATTATGGCTTTGAACTACTTGTTCATAGTATTGTCTCTGTTTCGCTTCATGTTCATTAACTACATGCGAATCAACCGCAGTCTGTAAATTTCGGTAAGTGACAGGTTCTTGTAGTATAGCATCTGGGGTGGTTGATCTAATCGATGGCATTGAATATTTAGGTACACTTGGACACTCAGTTTGATACTGATTTTCTTTTGGATTTGCAATCTTGTTTACGTTTTGTGGATCTATTAATTTTTCTGTTGCGGAATCGGGTATATAAAGAGTTGTTCCTTGAATGCTTTCAACAGATTTTGCAGGAATTGGTTCCGCAGGCGTATCTTGAATCGGTTGATAATAGTATGTATTCTCGTATGCAGGTTGGATTTGACTATGAACCTCATTCTCATGAGATAAAATTGGATTTTCTGTTACGGATAAATAATGCGTATTAACGTTGTTATTATGCCTTTCTGATGAGTAAGTCCTAACCGCATCATTTTGAGTTAAATCATTAGGTTGAGCAGTTTTAATAGTTGATTTTTTTGTCAACGCAATTAAGCAAAATCGTCGTCCATACAGTTTAATACATTCTTCAACTGTGCCAAAGTTTTGTCCTAAAATAGTTGGTATATAATCTTCAGAAGAAGTCTTTGGCGGTGTTGTATAAGCATAGTTTTGTCGAGGCGGCGTAGCATCGTTGTATATGTAATTTGAAAGAGGACCGCCGTAAGGAGTAGATTTCTGGTAAAATGAATGATCAGGTTCATTATTGTTTACAATAACTCTTTGATCGAAGTTTACGTTATTAGCAAAAGGTATGTTAAATTTTGATGCTTGGATAGTTGACAACGGTTGTGTTGGAATAACTTGCTGGGTGTATTCACTATAAGCACCAACATTTATATCGTCTACTTGTTCAGCAGAAGTATTGTCAACATTCTCATGTTGAACATGTTCATAACATCGCTGACCTTGACAATCTGCATCTCGACATAAACACATGTTCTTTTTTGAGCCTGCATTTCGGATTTTATTAATATCCGTTCCAAGTATAATAGGAATGAATTCTTGATCTTTCGTATTTCTTTTATTTTTTCGAGTTTTACGTTCTTGGATGAGCTTCTTAATTACATCCTTTGGATTTTCAATTTTTTTCATAAGATAATAAGGTTTCTTCTTTTTATTGGGCGATTCTGTATTTTCTTCATTTTTACTAGAATCAAGCATATCTGTATAATCCAAGATAACTTTAGCACCATTATTAGGATCTCGTTTAATTTTTAAAGGAAATAATTGATTGGCGAGTTCTTGAACTTCTACAGATGATTTTTCACGGGCATTTTCATTGCTATTTGATATTGCATCGTTGTCGTCGTACGGTACAAACAATACCAAGTCTTTTTTTTCTTGATCGCTTATGTCGGCATTTTTCTTGGAATGTACATGCACACTGAAAAAAATTACTTAATGAATTTAATGACTGATATATGTCGATTGCATAATTTTATAAAACTATAAATAAGTTATATACATGATTAAATTCTGTCCGGAAATGAATATACAATAGAGAAAATTTGTATTCAACTTTAATTTGAGTTATTGAAATTACAAACATTTTATTTTTAATTTAATACAATATTTATTTTAATTAATACAATATTTAAGTAATATTAAAACATTTTTAAAAAGTACATAAACAAAGGAATTGTTAAACTAATCTTCTACTATTAATTATTATCGCCGAGGGGTAAAGTCAATGGTAACACGTTCCAAGTATCGCTTCTGTAATATACATTAAAGTATAATCATATGCATTTTTAAGTGGAGTATCACATGTTTTATAGGTCAATTTTTAGAGATTATATATATACATTAATACATTAACGGCATTTTACGCATATATTACGCATATATTACCGATACGCGTTTTCTGATAATTACAAGAATAAACACGCAAACATTAATGCGGAAACCGATACGGAAATCTCGACGGTCCCGCAAAATGTCATCAGATTTGTTTTGGGAAGCATCGTAGCGACCACGAAGTTCAAAATTGATGTCAAGCGGTTGATATTACCGGTTGCATTATTTTTTACGTGCTCCTGAACAGCTAAAATACACTTTTGTTTAACGTGCATGTAGCATTTGGTCCATATTATATATAAAAGTTATTGCTCAAGGAATAAGTATAAATAAATTTGTTTTTTCTAATATTTCTTTATATAATACATGTACACATATATATGGTAATTCTGGAATGACTAGTTTTTAGTTTAGAAAATAAGAAATTACTTTCGTTTTTTGTAGCTATAAAGATATTTATTATTTATTGTTCGTTATGATTAATTGAATGCTTTACAGCAGCATTGAAGTAAAAGTTACGAAATTTTTAAGTAGGTGACCTAATTATTGTTGTTTATGGTAATCAGAAACGAAAATGTTTACAAATTCCGAAATTTCATTACCTGGACATTCTTTTTAACTATCATTCGATATCTTCTCATCGATCTTGGAATTATAAGTTTTATATACCAAAAACTCTGTCATTTTTTTATTTTTAAATTAATTAAATAAACGAATGAATTTATATTGTTTTATAAACCAACTATAAAAGTTATAAGATTTAAAATTAATCTGAATAAAATAATGTGCTAAAATGTCCGTAAACGGTTAAGAAGTTTATTAATTTTTGTTAATTATCAATATTTTATTAATTATTATACTAATTGTTTCAAGTTATTAATTTCATACTGATGTTATCCTATCTATACTATAAGTTTTTAATTTATTGTAATAATTAATAACATTCATAATTTTATCGATATTTATAATTTGTGTTTTGATATTTATAATTAATATATTTTATACATACCCACGATCTTTGCAACAGGTTGCATGAGTTAAATTACAAACTATAAAGCTTATTACTATGAGCTGGATTAGGTGGACGTATTTTATCATTTTGGTAACAATTTTTCATAATTCACACAGTCCTCCTCATTTGTCTTCTTATTTTGCCTATTCTACGATGATGGCTATCTTAAAAAAAAGAATAGTTACACTCTTTATTCTATAATAATACAATTTATATTTTAATGGTTAACAATTATTTAAAATACAATACAATTATATTATTCAGCCCGATAAGATTGTCGACTTTTTTTTAAGTTCGCGTTCACTTTTAAAACTTGTGTAATTAACGTAATTAACGATCGCGTCCTGTCAACTCGAGGGAGCGCGATCGACTGACTGTGCGAAAATCCCGTCGCTGCTCATCGTGACGATTGATGTATATCAACGAGTGACATTCTTGCGAAAGCCGAGAACCGCGTGTATGTGACGAAACGCGTACACATAAGAGCGACTGGACAATAGATCGATGCTAAACACGGAAACCGAACATCCTGGAGGAATAAAAGCGGCTAGAGGCAAATGGAGGACGTCTATGATAGTGCACCGATATGTTGATCTTTCTACCTCGTTTGTCGTTGTTTTCTGTTTTGATTCTTTAAAAAAAGCTTGACGAAGCGAAGAAAGCGCTTGACTGTGCACAATTGTTCTCTGAAGTAGATACAAGGTTGTTTGCAGTGTAAATAAAAGTTGGCGATGTCTACTTTCGAATGTTGTGGCGTTTTGTAAGCAAAGAAAAGAAAAAGTTTCATCGTGCATCATTAATTTGGTTATTTTGTTTGATAATCAATGCAACTTTTTAATCTAAATTTGTTTTGATAATTTTATTAATATTACGTATGTATAAATCGTTATATTTTAACTGTATTATTTTTTTTAATTCTATATTAAAAATAATGTGATTATTATTTTAAAATATAATTAATTATCATAGATTTAAATGGTTTTAGTAAGAGATTGCTTTGAAAGAAATCACGTAGCTAATGTTTTGAAAATCAAAATCGAATGATATAGATGCTAATAACATATGTCAAAAAAATGATTAAATTGTGGTTTCGGTAATATATAGAAGTCGTGTTTATATGCTGATTTTTGAACATGTAAGTTGTATATAAAATATAGTAGGACCACTCCAAAAAAAAAATCTGTGTGTGTAGTGTTTATATGCACGAAGCGCAGGATAAACAGTTTTTTAGTAAAGAATTCTTTTGTTACATTCATAAAACAAAAGCAAAGCAATAAAAACTCAATTAAGTGACCGGACGTTTTTCTCTAAAAAGAAGTAGATCATTTTTTATTGATTGTTAGAATTATCATTATTGTGAATACATTGGTTTTATGAAATATAAATTAAAATTGTAGACACTTTGATGATGTAGTTGAACCTCGATCATTACCGAAGTTAATTAATCATGATAAGTTTGGTAAGTACTTGGATAAATGGCTATTGTAAAGTGTTGGATAATTGAGTATGGCTTTAATATATTTCAGATATTTAAGCTTAGGGAATGTGATATAAATATCCAAAATATATTTGATCACATGTTGAAGCTGGAGCCAACATATTGAATTCTTATTTTTTCTGTGTAAGGTGGAAATCTGTCTAAAGCATTACGTTTGAGGTGTTATATTAATAATTAAAAAGAAATATTAGACTTTCTCAGTAACTAATGAGTAAAGATAATTATAATAATCATTAATAATTATATAACATGCAATTTAATCATATAGATGAATAAATCAAAAGCAAATATGTAGGTATATTATAATGATTCCGCAAGTTAAAAATATAAATACAGAGTAACCGTAAAACTTTCTAATTGTTTGCCTCTGTTGCAGTAAGTGACAGATTACTTACATCGCAGATCAATTTTTCTCATGGAAAAATGAATGAAAAATGGTCACTGATGATTAATCAATACTAGGCTTCCAAAAACATAAACAAAACTTTCATAAAAAAATTAAAAAAGCAAAAAAAGCTTGTTTTTAAACTAAAAATTGTTAAAAGCAGAAAATAAAGAAGTTAAAACATATCAGTGGATATTCTCCGAACTTAATTTTTAACCATATTTTTTCTTCAGGACCATTAGTGCTGAAGTTGTTTTTTTTAGAGTTTTTTTTGTTTAGGAAATTCATTTGAAGCAATTTTTCGTTTTTTATTCATAGATAAAGAAATTCATTTATCAGCAGAGTATCGGATCAAGTCAACACATTTCAGTACATTTGTTATTCTAATTAAAAATCTTCCGAGTTATACAGATTCAATAACATGAGAATTTAAGATCTTAAAACACAAAATATGATTAAAGCCTATTTAATTGAAATTTTCTACATTTTCAGAATGAAAACATTATCAACGGATTTCTGATTTTTTTCTCAAAAAGTCGCTTATAACCTCGATCATATTTTTGGTTAATTATATTATAGATTTCAAAACAAATCAAAATTTTCCCACAACCAGGAAAAAGTTACATTTCTTTAATTTTTCCTCCTTTAAAATATTAGAGCTATCACATAAACTACTTACTTTTGAATTAAATTCAGGAAGACAACATCACGTTCATTTTTGGATCCAGGTTAATGACACTACTAAAAAGATGTATGTGTAAGTGGAAGTGGCTAATGAGGAAGTTTACTTTAATACTTTAATACGTTTACCCAAAAGTGTTATAAATATACTAAAGTTTACGCGGATAAGTTTATAAAGTTTGAAAATTATGTATTAAATGTTAAAATAATAATCTTAGGTAATATTTGTATTATACAATAATTATAAACTCTGGAATATCTGTTTGGATTTGAAAATATCAAGAAAACCGCGATAGTACACCTTTCAACTTTTCAAAGTAATTATATAACTTTTTTCTAATGAGGATTGTATTAAAGAATTTATTGCTTAAATCATATAAAAATGCTAACTGTATTTAAATTCTTCAAGGTTTAATAAAATTCACATTGCAAGTATAATATTATGATTTTTTTATTTTAAGTATACAAAAACATATTTTTATACAAAATTACAAAATATTTTGCTATGGTTATGATCATGAATATTTAGCATAATCTCTGTAAGTGTGTCTGTGCATTGCTTCAATACTATGGCATAATAAATGATGAGTATAGTCTTACAATTTATGTGATTTATTTATCACTTATTTAAAATATGTATAAAAATCTTTTTCTCAATATATTAGATTTATCTTGGTAAACATTCAGGGAAATCTAATAATATTTTGAGACAAATATATTTAGATTTAAAATTAGTTGTCATTAAATAATTTCAAATTATTTGAAATAAAATTAGAAATAAAAAATAAAAAATTCAGCGTTTAGTTTTCATGGAAAATTTTGGCGATTCCTGTAACGAGTCCAAAAAATTTCTTGACGCTTCCAACCACCGATTCGAAGACATTATGACTGAGTCTAGCTTCACTTGGGTCAACTGCATCTGGAGATTCAGAGTTCCCTTGCGAATTTTCTGTGGTTTCTAATTCACTATCAAAGTTATTTATAAAATCTTCCACAGAACCTGTAAGATTTTCTGCTTTCTTTAATCCCCCGGTAATAACGTTCTCCAATTTTGGAATAGCATCGACAAGCATTGACTCTATGTTGGTCTGTGTTGTAGATTCCGCAAGTTTAGTAGAAGTGAAACTGGCTTCATCAGATGGACATGTCGCTGATGATTCCAAGTTTTTAAAATTATTTTGTGTTTCGCGAAAGTTTTGAATTAATTGATTTTTTTTACGATCAAATTCTTCAAGAAGTTTTTCATCCTGTTTCATTTCGATTATGTTATTCCAGATTTCATCCATTTCTGGATCTTCTGACCTATCAATCGCATTGCCTTTTATCACTTCATATTTTACATAGCTATTGTCTGAGCGTTTTCTCCTATTTAATAAACCTTCTCTTTGACCGTGTAAGTCTAAATGATTTTCAAGTTCTAATGATTTAATTTTAGACGGAGAATTATCAATAGTATCATAAATTTTATAAATTTCGTCATCCATTAAGTCATCAGGAATTTGTAAATTTTTCTTTACTACTCTTTTATAACGTGCATTCTTTATAGGTTTCTTTTCATTGTCTGCTCTGTATACTTTCTTAACGTTCTTATTAATTGATGTTACAGTGCGGTAAGACCTTTCATCAGTGCTTACAAAATCGTCTGCTACTCGTTTTTTTCTTATCCAAGAATCAGGCGCTAAAACTATATATTTTGTTGAATAAGTAAATAAATTATAGTATTGTAATTTAATTAAAGAGTAAAAAAATCCGTACATGCGTTTTCGTTTGCCTTATTATGCATTTTTGATTCCTCTAGGCCCAGGGAAAAGGATAATGGTCCTTTTAAATCCTCTTCTTCATTCAAGACAGCTTCTCTTCTATACCTCTTACTATCATAACTGTAAGGATTTTGACGATAAAGCCTTGATGAAAATCGTCTAGATGGTTTAGTGTAATATTCCTCATAATTATAATTTGGATCATCTTCGTACAATGATGGATCAATTTCTATAATTTTAAAATTTGATCTCTTCAATTTTCGATAGTTGGGGTCAGTTAATTCGTAACCATGCAAATCCGCTTCATAATCACTTTCTGCTTGTTGTTGATATTCATTATTAATACTGTAGTAATTATTTGCATTTCTTGGCTTGTTTAAATTCCTATGGTTTAGTTGTTGATAATTTAGATTATGTGATGGTAGCCTATTTTCTGAATTTATCATGTAATGAGACATATCAGATTGTTGATCGAACGTTGGATTATAAAAGTTTGCAGATGGTACTTCATGAACATTTGACGGCGAGTTATACTTCATATGCAGAGGTATGTTCTCAGCTGGATTTTGTGAGGGATGCCGATGATATATCTCCGCTTGGAATGGTTGATGAGGATGCGCTTCCAGCTGCTGCGATGGTTGTGCTTGCTGAAGTTGATGCTGCGGTTGTTGTTGATGAGGATGTTGTTCCTGTTGCTGCAGTGGTTGTTGTTGTTGCTGATCTTGATGCTGTTGTTTCTGCTGTTGTTCAAGTTGCTGTAAGTATTGATCTTCCTTAAGTTTTTGAGTATTGAACTGTTGATCTTGTTGCTGTTGAGATGGTTGATGTATTTTCTCTTGCTCAGGATAGTACTCTCCGCTATCTCCATCCATGGGTTTTATGAAAGGCTTTGGAATATGTGAGTCATCGATCATTGCATATCTATCTACAATAGGAATAGGAGAGCGTTTCTTGTTGATCTTATGATATTCTTGATCATTTTTATTTTGTGGATTATGCTGATAATATATTTCTGGTTGCAATGACTGTTGTGACTGTTGTTCCTGTTGCTGTAGATGGTGTTGTTGGGCTTGTTGTTCTTGCGGTTGCAATTGTTGCTGTGTCTGATGTTGTTGCGATTGATATTGTGGTTGTTGCTGAGCTTGTTGCTGAAATTGTTCTTGATATTGCTGCTGCAATTGTTGGTGATATTGCTGATACTGTTCCTGCATCTGCAGTTGTTCAAGTTGTTGTAGGTATTGATCTTCTTTCTGTGTTTGGGTAATGTACTGTTGGGCCTCATGATGCTGCGTTTTCTGTTGTCCTGGATAGTACTCCCCGCTATCTCCGTCCATGGGTTTTACGACAGGTTTTGGAATATGTGAGTCATCCAACATTACATACCTATCTATAATGGGAAGAGGAGAACGTTTTCTGTTTCCTGTATGATATTCTTGTTCATCACTAGCATTAAATAGGTCATCTTTTAAGGTTTTACCTATAGGTGTGCTTAGTTCCGTATATTTAATAGTTCCATATTTTTCTGAATCATTATCTATGTCAATTCTAGCTTTATTTTCTAAACGTGACAGTTTTTTTGTAGAATCATCATACGGCCTTATTACCTTAATAACAGGTATATATCTCTCATCTTCACTGGATCTTTCTGCATACCTAAGAGGTCTATATCGCATTACATATGCAAATGTTCGTGGATTGGGAATTTTGTCATTTTTTCCGGAAAGTTGATCGTACATATTATGATAATTATCTAATAAATGACGTCTATGTATATTACGTGATGTAGAATCTGAACTTTCATTGATTGCTTCAATAAGTTCATCTCTATACTGTTGCAACATTTTTTCACGTTTAGCTCGTAATTTTAATTTCAACCTCTCTAGTTGTTCACGACGTCTTCTTTGCTGTTCTACGAATTTTGTGTTTTCACTATCCATGAGCTTTACAGATTTTTCGATCATTTTCTTAGCATATCTACTTTCATTCTCTTTTCTAAGAGCTGCCAGAGCTTCAGCTCTGGTCGTTAATCTAGCTTGACGAGGGTTCGTGATATCTTCTGTTTTACTATTGCCAATAATCTTTTTGTTATTAGATTCCATAGCAGATACAGTCCTTTTTACATTTTTTGAATTTATATTAGATTGATCTTGTGTTGTTGAATTTAATTTGTTTAATATTGTAGCAATTGTGGTAGGATTCTCGACGGATGGTTTGAGTTTGCTTTCATCACTGCTGTCTTGCGAGCTCTTTTCAATAGCGGATTGGGTGGGTAAATTATGAGAAACATTGGGGGCATCGGCACTTCTCGTTCGGTGGGGCTCCTTTTCACCAAAGGACTTTGCAGCGAGAGGCTTAAGGGCTGCAGTACTCCCGATTGGGTCTGCTGTACTCCAAGCTTGACCAGCCGCGTTGCCAATGGAGCGAATATTCGCAACGTGCTCTGTAACAGTTTTGCTCTTGTCGCTAACGGTGTTTGTAACCGAGTCTTTGACAATACTGGCAACTTTGGATTTATCACTTGTGATATTGGTAATCTTGGGATCGGCGTTGGTAATATTTGTATTTTCTGGCTTATCGTTGGTAGTATTGGCAATTTCGGATTTTTGGCCGATGATAGCGGTCGCTTTGGTGTTGTTCTTGGCAGTGCCGACAATACTTTCTTTATTATTGGTGTTGCCGACAACCTTCTGGATGTTTGTAATATCGGAGTTTCTTTGCTTGTAGAATTTAATATTCGCCTTTGTCGTTCCAGTGATGGGAAATCCTCGGGAGTCAAGAAAAAACTGGTTTCGTAATTCTGTTTTTCTTGGTAAGCGATTTGCTTGCAATTTATCATTTTCATTTTCTAATTTCATTTGGTCTTCTCCATTTATTTCTGACGATTCATTCACCTCAGTCGCTTCATTTGAGTCTTCTAAACTAACTTCACCATTCACAGCATCTTCTAATTCTTCTGGTTCTTCAGGGCTTGTCGTTTCTTCTACTTGATCTTGAGCAGCAGAACCTATTGTTTCACCTATGCCATCTTTAAGATCTTCGTTAAAGTTCTTTAATACGGCCAAATCAATGCTCCTTCGAGGTCGAATCCCTTTACCCAGATTCATTGCAGGGTAATTACTTGTGAGTACATCACAACCTTTACAGTTTCTCACTCCTCGAATAACACGACACTGGCAGTTTTTAAGATTGTTATCGTCTTGAGAGATCATTTCTCGATGCAGAACATCCTCCAAATCATTTATATGCCTTTTTGTTCGGTGATAAACTGTTTGATCAGCTTGCGGATACTGCCTTGGATCGATATAATATCCGTTAGCATCTACGTAGCCATTGTATTTTGGGTCAGGGTAGTAATTCGCGTTTGCTACATATGCTGGGTCTTGATGATATTGAGGTACTGCTTGTGGCGGATACTGTACTTGCTGTTGTAATTGCTGCTGTCTTATTTCCGCAAAATCATATTTTTCATTAGGATCTGTTTGGTAATAATTCACAAGATGTTGCACAGCTTTTTCTTTTGCTAAATGATCATCTGGTCCTGGTATTTGCCTTTCAGTTACAACATCTGCGATCACATAGTTTGGTGCCCTACCTAAAATACAATAAAAAGTTACATTATATAAAGGTTTCTATACTCGTTTTAATTTATAAAATAAATTAAACTACTTACTTTGATCTTGAATGTGTTTACCAGGTTCTCCAGTTTGTAGCACAGACTGAGCTTCCCAGAGTTCTCCATAATTCTTCATATTCTCTTTTACATTGAAGTTTTGTAATTTAACATTTTCATAAAATTCATTAGGCAAGTGGCTTCCGTCACCTTCTTCGAGCCAGGTGTCTTCGTTTTCGTCTCTTATATTTGATACACTTCTGGCTATACTGGGATTCTGTCTCAACGAGTGCCTGTGTTCCTTCTTTTCTTCTTCAATAATCACTTGTTCATCTCCGTATTTTTTTTCTCCAGAATCTTGGCCAGTGCGAAGGTACAGATCGCCATCGGGAAAATTTCTAAGGGGTTCGCTGTAGTGGAAGCCGTAAAAGTTGTTTTCATCGCTGTCTAGAGGTTCCCTTTTTTCATCTTTTTCTCTTTTGAGTTCCTCGGCTTTTTCACGTAACCGTTGTTTTTTCTCTAAACGTCGTTCCTTAAGTTCCTCGCTCTTCGTACGTCTTCGGAAGTACGACCCGTTTTGTCCAAGTACTAAAGCCGATTCTTCTGCTGCGCGTTTATCTATATATCGTCTAGGCCTCAGTGATAATGAATCTGCAACTTAGTAATTATAAAATAAGAAATAATTTTGTGTTAATAATTTTAAATTTAAATTTCGTAACTTACCATCCCTTCGATCCCTTTCATGGGAAAGTAACTGATACAGCGCCTTTAATTGACCTTCGATTGTTGTGGGTACGCTCGTTCTTTTTGCTTTTTCAGTCTTCAAAACTTCATCTAATAGGCCCTCATTATTGTTTTCCGGATCTTGAGCACTTCTTGGTAATCCTGCAGTGACATCACTGGAATCTCCAGTACTGAGCGTTGCTACCCCCCTTGGGGGTCGTTCCCGTTCACCTTCACTTTCTTTCTCTAAGCCTTTCATTGCACTTTCTACGTTCGTTATTAAGGTCAGAGCTTCTATTACTTTCTCTGTCTCCATACCCTTTTAAAGAAAAGTGAAACATTGTTTTAATTTATTTTAACTCATTGTCGTATAGAATTAGATATTAAGTGACAAGTACCTTATTAGGTTTCTTTCGATCATCTTTTACTAAATCTTTAGCTACCAATTCACGTTGTTTCTTTTTATTTTCGTACTCTTCTAGGCGTTTTTTGTACCGATCAAGTTTTGCTCGTATAATTTCACCAGAGTCAACTTTTTGATGTACTTTTAGTCTTCCCAAAACGCTTTCCTCATTACTTTCATCGACTTCAGAGCTACGTTCGTAGGCCAGATGATGAGCATTGGTCTGTGAATGAGAAATGTTTTCTTGAAATAATTAGGAATGGAAATTCGTTAATATATGAAAAATTCTACAGATAATCTACATTTAGAGGGTTCAAACAATTTAAAAAAATTATTTGTAAGTACTCCTCTGTAATAAAATTTTTCTCGTTCTTTAAATCATATAATAAAAGACAACAATTTCGAACTCTTGGAAAAAGTCTTGACCCACTGTTTTAACCACACTGCAGAAATTTAATATGGGAAAAGTGGATAAAATGGTTACTGATTACTAACGAATGTTAAACTCCCACAGGCGATGACAACCTTTTGACAAGAAGAGAATCAAAGTATAAGGTCAAAAGTCAAAACCGGAGCAAGCTGTGCTAAAGAATGTGTTTTTTTGAAGATCGCAAAAAATCAGCAAAAATGTGCGAGTAGAATTTCTCATATTTTTTTTATTTTAACTAAATAAATCTAAAGTAATACCAATTGGATTCATTATTATTTATACCTTATAGTGCTCCTTTCTTCGCATTATCTTTTCCATTCTATCGACCTCGTGTCGCGCTCCATGAATCCTGCTTCTGTCTTCTGGCTCTTCGTCGTACTTGTGATTAGCGCTACTACGTCGCACCAGTGTCCGCTTTTGAGCTAGATGTGACTGTCTTATTGGTATCTTCTTCTCATCTGAATCGCCATTATCTGTTGATTCTTGGCAACTTTCATCTTCAACCTCTGCATCTTTCTCTAGCTCCATATCTTCGAGATGCTTGTTGATCCTTTTCAAAAGATTCTTGTCTACGACTTCGTTCTCGTGACCCAGACATGTCTTTATCTGCGAAGAAAAAGCTATATAATTTCAACTTTATCGAAATGTAAAATGATTATATACGCAGACGCATGTGGATGCTTACATCAAGACCAGGGAGCACCCAAAAACCAATTCCTCCGGACGGCAGCTTCAATTTGACTCCTTTTTCGGCATTACCAACTACAGGACGCACCTCCGGCACTTCTTTTCCATTAATCAGACTTAGAGGCTCATTATTCAGTAAAATTGTCCTATAAATAATAAAAATTGCCGAATAAAAACTGCTTAAATACTTTGAAAATGTATACAAAAAATATCTAACTACGTAACGTTTAAAAATTAATTAATAAGAAAACAAATCGCAATAACTCACTCGGCGAACATACGATTCGGTGCATCGTAGCCCGGCAGCAGGATATACTTGTGCACAGTCTTCAGCTTCAAGCCCCTCAGGCTGGCCGTGACCTTTGTAGGCGTGAGATTGATACCGAATACTGTGAGCGAGCCGCGTTCGTATCGCGTTGAGGGTCGTGTGCAATGACAGTAGAAGTGCACGTGCGTGCGGTTGCCGGCGGCGATGCGCGTGTCGAGGACCTCGCGACCTACCAGCTGCTTGTGCAACATTGACACCCAGTAGTCCTATTGGTGAAGTGTTTTAATTAGTTTTTTCCAGTTAATATTTAAAAAAACAGTTTTATTGTTTTGATGCGGTTTGTGATAATTTTTGTCATTTTATTTATAGAGTTGAGTAGTGCGTTAATAAAAATAGGTACTCTGTTATTTAGGCGACAGGTAAATAAGTTAAATGTAAATAATGTTTACAGCTGATTGATTGTAGGCTACAAAAAAGGTAAATATTGTCATAAAGAAAATTACCGGTGTTGGCCTGAAGAGATTCGAGTTTTCGGGCTGTCTCATGAGCACCTGAGCACCGAGCTTAGCAGAGTTTCCAAGCCGTCTTGCCCATACCAGCGCTCCCAGAAACAGACGTTTGCACTCTTCTGGCCTCGATTCCGCTGCGAAAACACATATAAAATAATATTATAAAAAAACTAACGGAAAACACAAATCAAAGGACAATTTTCACGCTTCCTTACCTAACCACAAGGGTTTCTTCAGGATATGACGTCCAACGGCTCTGTAAAAGTTCTCCTTCTCAGTTGCTAGATTATCGTGGTTCATGGACACGCCCTCAGCATCCAAACTCACCCCGGCAAAATTCCTATACATCAATCATCAGCCGCTCATTATTTTATCTCTTTCTACATCCTATTGTTAATCATTCATATAGGAATAAATGACGGCAATACTCACGGATGCCAGGTGACTGCTGCAAGGGCAGCGTTCGCCACGTTGAAGTAGTCCTGCAAGTACTGTTGCTGCTGACGCGTCTTGAACGTGACGGCATCCGGGCCGATGACGAGGCCGCGTTCAGCGTAGCGGGGGAACGCGTCCAGCATGTTACGCAGACGCTGGACGTCGCGGCCGAGCTCCGTTCCACTTATGTCGCAGCGTGTCTGACATTCTATATGGCAAGAAGTGATTGTATTATAGTGAATGGAAATTTTAAAGCAATTTTCCATATTTTTGCATATGGGAAAAAAAAAAAAATTTCTGTTACCAATTAATCTCTCAACTGTTCGGTATAGTAAGATAAACTAATAAAAATGGTTATAGTAATTCATAATTAATTGTGCTTAATATTTTTATTAGTTTATCTAACTACATCAAATAGCCGAGAGACCATTTTGTTTCCGTGCGATCTTTCATATTATCTTATACTTCCATAATGTTAAAACAATATTTTTGTACCTATATTTTATCGAATTTACATACTTATCAAATGGAAAATTTTATTTCTATTTTTTATTAATTATATTAAATTCACGATACAATAATAGTTATGAAGTTATGCAAAATATTCATAATGCAATTAACCATTTGATATTTTATTTAAAAAAAATCTAGACTTGAACCTTTTCTGAAAGCTAACAAAATAAAAACACCCAGCATGCGTGACCCTCAAACTCGCGAAATCCGAGCGTCGACAAACTACAGAAGCGTATACACCCACACGTATAGAAAAGAGACAGATACAGTTGCATCGGGTCGGTATACGTCGCGTTGGCCATTAATCCGGACACCAGGCGATATCTAATCGCGTGCTGCTGCGGCGCTTATCGTAGCTGCACCGTCGTCATGGCGATTTATCGTCAGCGCAGTCACTGTGTTACTATACGCGTGTATATATGCGTGGGAGGTGGAATTTTTGGAACGCAAACTCGGTCATCGTGAAAGCTGGCATTTCACGGTTGAGAGGGTACACGAGGTTGCTTTGCATTTTGGGAGTGAGGTGTGGCTGCGTTGTGTGTATATATGTATAATGGCTGTTTGATTGTGGAAGGAGAGCGAAAAGCGTATACGTATATTTCGGGATGAGTTGTTATAGTAGCGATGATTTTAAAAAGTTTTGGGCGTTTTATTTACATTATAGTAATATAATGTAAATAAAACAAGAATGCAAAAAAAACTGTGCTACTCACCATAACCAAGCTGCCAGCTTGTATTGTAACCCATGTGGTCGCTGAACGCGATGAGGTCGAGGGCGTTCCGTGGGTCCCAGACCGCATTTCGACCGCTCATCTCAATGTCCGATTGCTGGGGCGCAACGCAGGCGATCACGTCGAGGCCTGAGCGCGATGCCCACTGGTGCACGTAGATCCAGTGTGCTTCTGCGAATTAACGAATTTGAAAGTTCGGTGGTTATACGTTTTCGAGTTAAGATTAATGCTGGTTTGGTTTTATTTTATTTCTTGGATTAATGAGGTTCGGGTTATTGGGAATGGATTATTGTGGATTTATTAGGATGTAATGGTTTATGCGTAGGACTTATACTTTTTCAAATATAAGAAAGATGAGGCTTTATTTTAATTATTAATAGTTTTAAAGCTATATCAGATGATTTCTTGAAATAAACTACAAACACTATATTAAAATTAGAGCTAATCAATATGTATTTGTATGGTAATAAAGACTTTCATTTGCAGAGTGACGATATAAAATCATAAATTACTTTCAAATAATTACTAATTTCATATTAGTTTCAAATAATTATAATCATTTTCAGTAAGAAATTCATTACCCACATAATAAACAACTTTGTCGTATTCATAAAAAAAGCTCAGTCATAAATTCAACAAAAATAAGTTTCGATCGTCTTTTCTCCTATCACCTCTACAAAACCAATCATCAGAATCTCAATTTCCAATCGATCCCAAACCCCACTTCACTTGCCACCCGGCGCCGCCTTCTTTTATCACCCTCCCACCTCAATATTCACCCAATCCCCCTCACACACCGTCTGCTATCCATCGCGCTTCTCCTCTAAACTCTCGCAACAGTCGCAATCTCCGATATCCACATCGCGCGTTTCCGAGGGCCAACAAATTAAGAGGCTTCTGTGCGAATAAAAGATTATTGCCTCTCTTTCTTTCGCTCTCTCTCGCTCTCTCTCTCGTACGGAAATAAAACGAGCGCGTCGTAAATCGCGATCGGTATTGTCGATCAATTTTCGGCGTCGTAGCCGTAAAAGCGGGCGCGACTTCGAAGCGTCGAGCTCTTTGGGTCAGCGAGACGAGGCGATTTAACGGCCTCGTAAACGCGACTTGGCTATAATGCCAAAAGCGTGATCCTCTGCCTACGTCGTAGTGTCGCTTTTGTTTTATTCGATCCATGCGCGAGCGTCGTTGCGATTTTCAGAGAGAATCCGAGGGTTGGTACTGGGATTGGGAGTGACGATCTTGGCAGAGGTCGAGGTTGGATCGGATATAGAGATGATGGGTTTCAATATGCGAGGGAGTAATGAAAAGTGGAGAATGGAGGCGAGTTTTGGCGATTGATTTATACGTGAAGCAGTTGCATCATGAATTGTGGATGGTATTGAGTAGACTGAAAGAAGCATTTTATTTAAATAATGAATCTTATTGGTTCTGTAATAAAAGAGTTGTCAGACTATTGATTTATTTAAAATTGACTGAAGTCGCGAAATTCTGAATAGATGTCTTTTTGAATATTTTCTAATAATTACACAGCCACACAAAAAAAAGAAAGTGGTCAAACCCAGAGCACTGACTATCATATCCTTATGTATTTTGA
>JAYJLV010000056.1:14556376-14574907 GCA_036873485.1 Torymus texanus
AGGTATCTCAAAATCCTGAGGTGATAGACTAAAAGTAAGGTCATATTTGAGATCAGCCCATCAAAATACATAAGGATTTGATAGTTGGTGCTCTGGGTTTGACCACTTTCTTTTTTTTGTGTGGCTGTGTTATTTATTATTTTTAGTATGGAGTTTATTAACCAGCTGAGCAAATCTACATTTAAAATTATACGTAACAGTTACTATTCAAATAAAATTTTTAGCAGTCCAATTTGAACAATAAATCGTACTAATCCATTCTTTAATCTGAATATTATTTTACTATTTCGTACATACACCTTAAAATAAATAAAAAACAAAATTCATGTACCTGCTAAACTTATCATTCGAAAACTTCATTTTCGTCGAAACCAACGCGACTTATACCCGACAACCCTAATCTTTGACTTCCCTTCCAAAGTCACCCACTTCGAAACGAAATCCTCGCATCCCAACCCTCCACACTATACGCTGTGCAACGCTATATACGTTTACTTCACGTCATTAGAAGACGCGCGCTCACAGCAGTGGCAATATTATCTCTATCCCGATATGCACTTTCTCGAGAGTATTATATCCGATATTGTTTACGGGCGCTCCGTGACTGTATACATCGCGACGCGGGTATGTGCACGATACGTGCGAGCGATGCGCCTTCACGTTGGAAATCGAAGTCGCGCGGAAGTCGTTCGATTTTATGTGCGCACGTACGTATAGAAGAGAGATTTTGGGAAAGGCTTGTTTTCGTTGAGGATTTTGAGCGTGATTTTGGAGACATGGTTTTATGTAGTTGTTTGGAAATTTATACGATTTTAGAAAAGTGTATTGAAGGAATAGAACTGTTTAGCTTTCGATATAACTCATGGTTTTGAAGATGAAATTTTCTTTTTTAAAATTGTAAAATTTGACAGTTTATTTTTTCTATAATAATGTAATATAATCTAATCATTTAATTAGCTTTTTTTATTCGCATAACTTGAAATATGTAAATAGAATCAATCACTATAAAAGATATTCTGACTCTTTTTACGACTATTTTTGAGAATTTTTAATTTTTTAAAATCGAATTATTTCTGTGAAGATTTCATTGATTTACCTGAAAACGTGTAGCCTGGATCCGGATGAGGTTCCTCCGGGTATAGTCCGCGCTCGAAGCTATACGAGTTGCTTCGGGGTCCGCCGAGGCGTACGTACGCGGGTGCCAAAGACTTCGCCATGCTTATACTTCTTTCGACATCTCTGTTTGACGATTTTTTTTCTTATAGTAATTGCTTTTTGTAAGGGTTTTGAGAAGTAGCGCGAAATGAGTCTTTTTTGTTTTATTTTGCAAGAATTCTGATACACGTTTAAGTTATCTAATAGTAGTATACAAGGGAACGGAAGTTTTGAATGAATTAAGTAATAAAAAAATGTAGAACGTTAAAAACAATTATAAGACTTAATTTAAGACGAATACTTGATGTTTTACAATAATGACTTTTGATTATATTATTTTATAATTAATTGCATGAAATTAACATAAATGTACTTAAAAAACTTTTGAAAAAGATAAAACCATGAATATTTTACGAAAATCAAACTAAATAGTAGTTTGTATAATTTTTTCCGTCCGCGCTTCCTTTCTTCTCCACTTTATTCTATACTAACCCATATACTCACTTGAGCGCATCACTGTTGAACATCACCACGGGATCCAGGGTAATACTCAGAAACTTTTCGCTGACTACCGCTACGGGTTTCTTCGTGTTGACGTTCAGCACCATATCCTCCATGGCCGATGAGCTTGCGAACAAGCAGCTCACCGTTAGAACGACGATTCCCACGCCTCCAGCCATCTTTCTTACCTCTCTATCTCGATACTATCTATGATTACTATACCTACTTCCTTAACTAAAGTATAAAAAAGACACAATCACATAATAAAAAAAAGCGCGTATAAAAAAAAAAGTCGTTAATGTCGCGGAAAAATCGGTTCCGCTTTCTCGTACGACGTCCGCTCGATAACTGCGAGACGATCGGACGTCGCGAAGAGGCGTAGAGGAGAAAAGAATGCGTTTACTGAAAATCGCCGATTGTGTCCACCTCGCGATTTGGAAATTGACATTCCGCGTAATTGCATAAGTGGGTGGATGGACAGGTGTATATCTGGGTCGCGCCGCTTGCGTTCTGCAGAGCAAGCGGATAATTGAGGAGCGCGAGCGCGCGTATAGGTTGCCTTCGTGATGTGTTTGAGGCGATGGTAATTAGAGACTGTTTAACTGGAACGTTTAATAAATATAAATATATTATAACACGGATTAGAATTGGAATAGTTGTTGAATGACTTTCAAAGAAAATTTAAATAAGACAATTATTCTTTTCATTGGAAAGTAATATACATATGGTTTTGAGGAGTAAAATTAAATTATTGTATTTGAATTCAGTTAATGTATTAAATTATTATTATTTTCAATCTCGTTGGATCAAAACGGTGTATTGCTTAAATAATAGTAATTTACTATACTTACCACTGTATACGCAATCCTTCATTAAAAAATACTTAAAAGTAACTGTTTGTACTTAGAAAATAAAATAATAAACATTAATTTCTTTCAAATCATAAAATTTAGTGCAACTAAATGTATTAAATACAGGTTTCAAACTTTTGTTGGTCGTTTTGGTGCAAAAGAAAAATAAAATACTTTTACTTCACATATATGTATAATCATTTTCGTGATCTCATTTTGTATCTTTCAACGTACAAATTATAAAAATTCAAGTTAAACAGAATAAAATGAAAATACAACACAGTGGAATTAAAGGATGAAAAACAATAAAAGTCACACAATTGAAATTTTTTTGGTAACATGATTGATTTTTTATTACTTTTTTTTCAGTGGTTAGAACTAAATAACATAAACGCATTTTTTGTTAATTCACTTTTGTTTATTATAAGTAATATTATTATTTTGCATTATTATTCATTAGTAATATTACTATAGTTATAGTAATAAGAGCTATAACGGTGAGGCGCGCCCCCGAATCTGTAATATTTGTTTTTTTTCGTGTTTCTCCTTCCTTTATTTTGCATGCTCTCTTTCTCTCTCCTTTTCGCTGCGCCTTGGCTTCGTTACTTTGCGGAGCTCAAAAGAACGAAAATCCCTTTCTTTCGGCTATTCTTCTTAACACGCAACGCAGAACGAAGGCAAAAAATAAAAAAAAAAGAAAGAGAGGTGATGGTTCGATGTATACATACATCCGTGAAAAAGAAGAGAAGCTCTTTATATATAGACTACCTCTCTCGGCACTCACTCTCCTTCCTTGTGCCGCGCATACAAAATCGTCTGGAGCCTCTCTCTCTCTGTTACCGTCTGAACAACATTTTATATACCATACTAGAATCATACAAAGGTTACATACTACCTTCATATGCATGAAAGCTATTTGAAAATGAAGTTTTATACTTTGAATCTTTGAGAAAGAAAAATACATTATATTTAGGATTGATAACTAATCAATTTTGCTCAGTCGATAACAGTCATATAGCTGAAAACCTCTCTGCTATCATTTTTCTATTATAGCACTGTCGAATGGTGAAAGATAATCATCAGGAACGAAAGCAAAGTCATGTACACAATGTAAACTACGAAAGTGAAAAAATGCGATGCGAAAGTCGAAGAATTTTCGGCCTAGGGGCATGTCGCGTCCTATTGTTGCGAACCCATATAGAGATCAGCCGCGCTCTACAAGCACAGGGCTACAAACACTAGAAAATTAAAGTCCTCGAGTGTATGTCCCCTGAGTGTTTGTCCTATTCACTTTTGAATTTGTTTCGAGTTTAATTTTTTCAAACTCGCACACCCTGAACAAAATCGAAAACGCGACGTGTTGGTAAGGCAGATCTCTGCCTCCCTCGTGCCTTTGAACTTTGGACATAAGTATGCGAGTCAATTGGGTATATTTGTGTCTGTGTGTGAATCGCTTTATTTCTAGATATACTTCACTTTTCTTTATAGGTATCAATATATATAATATATATATATATATAATATTTTATATATATCTAACAACAATATATAATATTATCATCATTAGCATCATCTTCACTTTTTTTCTTAAGTTTTACATAATATATATAAGGTTCAACAACAAATTCGTTCGCTTTTCCCTATTCTCTCTCTCTCTCTCTCTCTCTCTCTCTCTCACTCTCACTGTCTCACGCTCTTTTTCGTTCGTTCTCGTTCGCTCTAGCCCTTCTGCAGTACTGATTGCTGCTTATAACCTCTATGCACGGTTATAATTTTCACTTATTATCAATTCTTTCACTCTCTCGTTCTTTATACACATGGTGTTGCTCTTTTGCGTCAGTTATTTGGATTCTCATTTTTCTACTTATTTCACACGCAAATCTATACGAATTTACTCTCGCCACTACAAGCTTTGACTAACTCTTCTTCACTCTTTTGAAAAGATTCGATTATTTACCGACTGAGTGTGTTGAAAACGATATATGCGTTTGTTTACATTTTTGTATTATGTATTGTACTCTACGCGTACTAAATAATAATTAAAACCAGAATTTCGTGTAAGATTCGTAGATTGGATAAAAGTGTCGAAAGTAAATATCTGCAGTCGGTAATAAATCGACACTTTCGGATCGGGAAAAAAGATTTGAGGGTATTTTATTCTAGCATCGGCTGCCATTGCTCTACGGTCCTGCATCTGCCTTTAATCCTGAGCAAGTTTCATGCGATTTTCGGACTCATGCACGGTACATATGAGCGATCGCGTTCCTTTCACCTTATTTAACTCTATTTTTTGTTTTTGCGTTTTTAACTTGCGCGTCGTCGAGGAGCATACAGTTTCTGTCTCGTGCTTATCTTTGGTTTAACGCAAAAAATAATTCGAAAGACAATCATATATTTGCTTATTATGATCTTCGAAAACGTCCTTGCTTCACGTTTTGGTGTCCACGTTCGTTCGTATCTAGCAGCCTTAAACTTTACGTGTATGTATTTTTTGGTATCCTTTGTGCTTTGTATTAGTGAATGTTAAGGGTCAACTTGAGTACTTTTTAACTTTACTTTTGCTTGGGTAAGAAGGCTCGTGTCGTTTTTGTTTTAATTAATAGGCATCAACAATATTGCTTCTTGGTTAACGCGTTTTCAAGAAAACCGACTGTGATGGTTTCAGATAAATTTTGTGACAATATTTTCAATAAAACTTTATCTGACGGAAATAACTGTTATATAGTGGTTATTCTAACAGGATTTAAGAAACAAGACTAAGGCAATTCTTTACTTTCAGGATTACTATATGTTTGGAGATGATATTCCATTGAATGAAATGAAGCTCTTTGATCTGTACGAAGTAAGAAAACCAAGGCTCATTGTGATAATCGTATCTTTAAAAATCGCACAAGTCCGCTCATAGTATGTCGCGTCACTCAGTTAATTTCGTTTTGCTCCTTAATTTTTTTATTTTGTTCCGAAAAGTCTCGAATACCTAAAAATGGCAGTCGAAAAAGCAGAATGATGAAAATTTCTATCCGATAATAATATAGCGATTTTCACTCTTTTCTCAGTTGAAAACCCATCAATTGTTATTTAATTACATAGTTATCAGACATTCTACTTTCTCATATGTAGAAAGATCTAAAATAATATTTATGTTCTACTGCTGTTCGATCGAATTTTTGAGTCAGTTTTTAAAATTCTATAGTATACCTTTGAAATATATTTTTATAATATTTGTCTCTTAATTTCTCGAGGAAAAAGCATTTTACAGACTGATAATTTATAAAATTGTTTTAACGTATTTAAATCGTATATCAAGTATAATTAGTTTATCATAACTATATACAGTACAGTATAACTGTGTCATTCAATTAAAATTAGCAGTTTCATATGGCAAGTATTTGATTTCTTAGAAAAATTACCTTTAGTATATGATTAATGTTTTATTTTGGTTGAAAAATATTTCGAGTTTAGAAATATTTAATTCATCTAAAACATTTTACTTAAATATTAAATGAAATGTTTTCGAACAGTTGCGAATTTATGAATTAATATTGAAAAATCAGTCTGTAAAAGGATAATGTTCATGAAGATTGATTTATTGAAAACATGCCCATCCATCAACAACACATTACTTTTTTTCGTGAACCTACAAAATTTCGTAAGAACAGCAGCATGGAGCCTAGTTACAGCGTGAATGTATCACGTCTTCGTACTTAATCGCTACCTTGTTATACCGCACTACACAAGTATATTTTCTTCTTGGTTTAGTACATATCCTACGCATATATTTTCTTTAATTAATATTAAGAACGCAATCGCCGCATCGTCGCCCATGTCGTCAATCATCGTAATTATTATACCATTTTTTCATATTTTTTTTACTCATTTTTATTACTTTTATAATGCGTTGTGTCGTTGTCTCAGAATAGTCTAAATTTTCCGTTCCCATAAACCTGTGGCCCGTGTAATCGTGAAAATTGCGAGATTTTCTTTTCATATCTAGCACCAAAGTACAAATTTCACTGAATTAGAACACATGTTTTAAAAAAAAAAATCCAATCGAATCACTATTTAACAGAATTTTGTATTTTCGGGATTTAATATGCCAAAAAATAAATAAAAAATTTTTGTGGTTGAGTCATTTTCATCGTTATAAAGTGACTGAAGTTTCAATCGGATACTTCACTTTTTTTGTCCTTACCATGCGTTCAATATCGGCGAGAAGAAAAATCTTCCATTCACACACATTTTCCATTTGATTTTCGCTCTTTCAATCACACACTGAAAACTTTACCCTTTCATTTGCTGTTCTTCATTGTCATTCAATATTTTTCCTTTCTCAACGAACGCTGTTTCTTTTCTATACTTGTTCACTTTGAGTGCACGGTGATTAAGACGAAAATGAAATTAAGATTACTTTTGGCGCATTCATAGAAATATTTGAACAAAGTTAATTTATTGGATACTTTTTAAGTTATCTAATGAAAACGCCTCTTAATCCTTGGAATTTATAAAAATCCTTTAAGTATATTACACAAATTTTTAATTAAGGTATTTCTTTAGTTTAATAGTTTACTTGAAGGTCTATTATTAAGTAGGACTATTTTAAAATCTTAAAACGTACATGAATGGTGGTTAAAAATTTAATAATCAATTTTTACTTAGCATTCATTTAATTTTAGTATGTTTATTTTATTTTTTCTTTACAAATTTTAAATAACAATATCTTGCTTACGAAAGAAAAAATCATAATTTCTATGTAAATGATCAATTCAATTAGTAACAATTAACGATCCAACAGTTTTTCTCTCGAAGCAGCAAACACTTTTTTCAAAAGCCTCTACTTGTACATTATTTTAATGAGGTTATATCATCCGTTTATTAATTATTAATCTACGTTTAAGGTTCGTTACAAGATTCGTTAAATACATTGTTAAATTCTAAAGTAGCTGCCATTCGCGAAACTAAAATCTTCATCTTTAAAAATCAGTTTCATTCAATATTGCAACGTTTGAAAAGAATTTAATTACTTCCATGACGATTTATCAAGTTTGTATAGAAAAGATATTTTTCTCGATCGATCATAACTGTTTCTTTTAGAAAGTGAAATGATAGTTTCATACGCAGCGAACAGCAGTTTTATTACTTATTCTCCTTTGGATACTTCACTTTTTATTTATAATTAATACCTACTTTAATACGCGAAACACGAATTTCAAGCTCACGCTAAATGCACGAACTTGTCTTCTTTACATATTTTCTTCTTTTTTATTTATAAGCGCTTTGTATCACGTGCCACGTGTGTAGGGTGGCGAGGGTCGCGATTCTCATTATTTTTTTTTCCCCGTCAATTTGTCTCGCACAGAAACACAAAACGAACGAAAAAATACGTTTTTTGTCTTCTCATCGATTCTCACGTTCACATCTTTTCTCGTCTTGCGCAAAGTAAGATATACACGGTTTAAGCGTATACGAAGTCGTGTCGCAATCTAAAGCAATGAGAGATTTAACGAGGGAGGTTTTATTTTCGTCTGAATTTCGTTTTTTGTTTATGTTTGTTGCGCGAAGGAACGTCACGTACTTTTCTCACCAGATCGAAAGACGTAGTATAGATTATAAGCTTATTCGAAATGTCCAGAAGCTTGTTAAGCAGATGGCGAACGTTTAATTGGATTCCAAAATTTTTAAGTTTATAATAAAGTAAATTTTTATTTTAAGCTTGGAACAAAAAATTGATAAAATTTTGAAATCCGTAAGCGTTAGACAGGACGTGGATGGGGTTAAAACGATTCCACTTATATTTTTTCTTAATGTACCCGATTTCCTTGCATTATTTTTCTTCCACTTTGTCATTTTTCCTTCCCTTTTTGTATATATACGTGTTCTTAAAAATCCTTACTTTACTTTGTTGAGTGTATTTATGTGAGAGAGTCAAGTTGCCCAGAAGAACGTTGATTCAATACGAGTTAAGTATAAGAATATTGAGAAACAACAACAACAAGAACAACAACGACACACACACACGACACTGACCAGCGTAGTGAACAACAATAGCGGCGGCATCGCATTTTTTTTTTCATCAAACACTGCTCTTTTTTTTATTGGCTTTGCATTAGTTTTTGCACACCACAGATGCGTACGGCTCCTCATGTACAACGCAAAAGAAAGATATAATAGAGAAAAACAAGACGTGGAAAACTGGAAAAGAGAGAAAAGGTGATTCAAAGTGTCAGTAACATAAGTTAGAAAAGAAAATGTAAATATATAATAATAATAATAATAAAGAGAGAGAGAAAAAACAGGACATGCAAAGTATGTATTCATAATATAGACGCGTTAACGATTTTTTTTCTTCTTTCTTTACTTGTTTTTTTCCTTTTTATTATTTACAACATCGATAAATTATGTATATTTATAGATACAGACGAATGTCACTGCTATGAGTTTGTCTCGCTAGAGAGTTGCGAGGAAATAGAGAAGAGACCTCGCGGACCGAAATCCAGATGAATTATATATATATTTTTTTCTTCGCGTCTCGTGTTGCTTGATTTGTTCTTATCTTTCGCGCTAAAGATATTTATTCATACGAAAGAAATGTGGAAAGTTGTTTACAGATTCGCGTGTCGTCATAAAAGTTTAGTTTTTCGCAAAAAAACTTCACGCGCGCGTTCGCGAAGAGAGAAAAAGTTCCGTAGGTGGTGAGGCGTTTGGTATATATACGCGGGGATGGCAAATATTCATCTGGATTCGTCCTTCGACATCGAGCGTACAATTAAATTGGCTAAGTTCACACGGTTTCAGCTATAAGAGAAATATAGTTTACATGCATGTAGAAACATCGAAGGCGCGAGTAAAGAGAGATCGGAAGTTTTCAATTGCATTTTTTTTTGGTTCTCTGCACAGCGTATACACAAAAGACATTCAAAGAGAGTTTTTTTCAGCGGTTTTCAGTTTCATAGATTCAAACCAATAATTTTGTCCTGTGATTATGTTGGGGTTTTGTGTGTTTTTTATGTCCTGCTTGTCTGACGCGTGTGTGTTATCGTGTCGGTGTGTACTCGTGTTGCGTGTACAGGTATAGAATAATTTTTGGTATAGGGGTAAAACGAGAAGGGGAAACAAGAGTCTGTGTATAATATATGCGTGTTAACTTGTTTCGATTATACGTCTGTTCATTTTTGAAGTACTATTATAATTATATTTTATATATAAGTTTTGAATTTCCGTCTCTTCTTATGCAATTTCTCTTTTCTTGAATAATTAGTCATTTTTTTCATAAGTAATTGAACGTTAATTGTTTAATAGGCGTCTTTTTTCTATACGACGATATACTTTTTTCGTTAATGCGGTTCATGGGATATAGATTTCTCTTCATCATCTTCTTTGTTTCATACAACGGTCCGTTTTTTTCTATATATGTAAATTTACAATCTCGGCATATTTGTTTTTCCTTTTAATAATAAATATAATAGGAGTAATTGACTTCAAGTATATTGTTTGTATTTTTTCTGTTGAATATATATATAGTTTTTCTCTCGTATTTATTACTTTTTTTGTTCTTTTCGTAATTCCGGCAGAATATCATTTTGGACAGAGGAGATCGAGCGGAGAATCGGCGCCCCTAATGGTTTTCCACTTAAAGGTAGAGAAAATAATTGCGGAAATGGTAGTGCTGCAATAATCGCTAACGATGATCCGCGCGTTGGATGACCGCTCGTAATTGTCTAGAGTGAATGTAATAATTGAATGAATCCGCCACCAATTATCAATTTCTAACTGATTTCCATTGTAACGTACCACTATGTGGTCGCGCGGATCGAATATAATGTCAATGAAAATATTAAATCAATTACGTAACGTATACCGAAGCTCCAACGATTTTCACAAAATGAAAATTTTGAGGTTAGAATCACATTCTAACCTTAAAACAGCGGATACAAAACAGACTTTAGAACCAGAAGCACCGATTTTCCATTCGAGCAAAGATGTGTGTATGTGTATATATATAATATATATTTTTCTTTTATGTCCCTGAAGTAAGGAGAACAAGGTTTTTAGGAGAGATGCTCGACAAAGGTACATACGTTCAAAGCGTCTTCATCTATAGAAACACCTTACCATAGAAAAATTGATCATATAGAGAGAAAGAGTGCAATTAACCCGGCGTTTCCGGCCTCTCGCAAGTTATCCGCAAGCCTCTTCTTCGTCCACAATCCGTTTGCCCTTCACGTGTTCGCAAGTCTCTTGTATCGCATCGATCACCCCCGACGCTTTATCGGTTTTTCTTTCTTTAAAACGTTTCCTAATTTTAGTCATCGAGCCTCCCCGTCTACATTTTTTTACGGTTTCTCGCGCGTTAATCGTCAAACTGCCACGTAGCAAAATATAGGCGATTTCTGTATTTGTTTTTCTTAAATTCATCTTAGTCATATTCGCTTTGCATCTGCTTACTTTCGCGTGTGATTTGGTACCATGAGGAAATTTTTCTGGCCCCCTCACCACGACTTTTTTTTAGGCTTTCCTCTATTGTAACGAAATTTGTTTCAAAGTTTTAATTGATATTTAACGAAGATAGTAACGTAAATAGTTCTAAATCATAATTCGAATTTTCGTAACAGTGCAACATTTACGTCACGCATTGGTGACGGATTTGTTACGCTGTAACGTTACTACGTCACATGTCAACAAAAATAATCGTCAGAAAAACGTTCCGCGGTAAATTTTATCCGTGAAAATTGCAACATGGTTACAAAAATATTCATCTTGTCGCGTAAAAGGGGCCAACGATAATCCTTATTAATTACTGATATGCTATCCGTTACCCTTCCAAGTTCGCTTTTCGCTTAATAGTTCTCTGCTTAAATCTGCATGACCTACGTCTCGTTACGCTAGGCTACCTACTTTGGTTTCTGGTTCTCACTCTACTTGTGTCTTGTTCTAGTATTTTTGTTTTTTTTTGTTTCGTTGATCGGATAACTTTCGAGATCCTCTCCGACCGAGCTTCCGACGACGAGTAAAGCTACAACAGCCCGATGTCAGGAGGCGTCATCGAGCCCTTTTCATTGAAAAATTGACAGTCGTAATAAGCACAATTAACAGGCATGCAACATCGAGACACGGGAGAGACAGACTATTTCTTGTTTTTAGCACAGGCCCTTTAACACTTAGAATCCTTTTTTTTAAAACGTTTTTGTTTGTTCTGCGTGGTTTGTTTGAGTGACGTATATTTTATACCTCGTTTATTTTTCTTTTCATTTGTTTTATCCGTTTTGACTGCTCACTTTGTCGCTTGAAGAACGTCTTCGTAGTCAACGAGAGAAGAACCTATGGTCGGTTTCTTCAGGCGAGATTCGAGACGCGACTTTTTTTTCCTTGCATACCTATATGTGTGTATGTGTTGGAGTGTAAGTACGTCGGATGTGATTCTATTATTTGTTCTTCGTATTGCGTGAGTTAGAGAGATTTTTCGCGCTGGTTCGCGAGAAGCTTCGCGCTCTTGTTTTACTTCCGTTCGAGAGAAAACTTTGTGCAGCTTCGCGCGGATCGCAATTCCTCGAGGTAAAAAAAAAGCTGCTCCGAAAAGCAATTGGGAAAACGAAATTGGGTAACTTTCGGAAAAGTTGCGTTGAAAACGCGAAAATCATCGGATGAGAAGTAAAGTCATGAAGAAACATGTTAAAAGTTGAAAAAAGGGAGAAAACGATAAAAAGAACAACGAAAAAATTGAGGAAATATGAAAGCCCGGAGCTGGGAGTTGAAAACTTTGCGAGTTTGTTTTTCGCCAGCAAACAGTCATAGAGGGAGAGAGAAAGACGGATGGAGCAGTCGGTGATTTCCCGACGTCAACGTCGCCGATTCTCTTTGTCTCTCGGCTCGTATAACCGAAGAAAGGAAAATGTCGAAAGTTTCATCATCGAACGAAAGGGGAGGCAAAGCGGGAAATTGCGATCCCGCTTCTATATACGACACTAAAGAGCGTTCGTTGAATGACGACCGTGTATAGAGAGGATGTCATCCATTCGTACGCAGATTTTCCAGATTACCGACGATCGATCCCTGGAATGAGACACGGTTTCACGGCATTGTACGAATTTTATCTTTTTTCGAATTCTCCTTCGAATCGAAGTATAGCTCGAGCAAACAGAGCTGAAATTTGGAAGTATTTACGACAGAAAAAGCTCATTCCAAAGTCTCGTAATCGTCGTGCGTAAAGTGTGCAGCAGCGACATTGTTGCATTAAGAAGTGCACATTTAGTTCGCCAAAGCGCGCGCGCAAATAGTGTGTTGAAATGAAACTCTTAATTACCGGTTGTCGATCGATCGTTATGTTATATTTTTTCTGCTATTTGACATGTGACGGAATGCGTGCACACTCACATGCTTTCGTTCTCACATCGCAGCCGTGTTTATTTAATTTGTATTGAACCTTCGAAAATCCAAAATGCACATTCAAAATTTGCTTTAGTAATTACGCGTTGCGACTACCATATTGTCATTGTAGCGTCAATGTTTACACGTTTATATTTTTGTTTATCTTTTGTACAAATCTACCATCGTATCGTTTTTTTCTCTTATTATTCGTTTACGATTAGTCGTTTACGGCTAATGGAAGCACTCAGCTACCGAGACTTCCGCGCGTTTTTTTATTCGTTCGCGGCGAATAAAAAAACGATTTAGAATATTTGTGTGGTTTGCATTTGTCGTTTTGTCATTTTGCATCTAGAAAATTCACTATGAGGATTTCGACGGTTAATACAAGGTGTATGTATGTATGTGTGTATGTGTCTGTGTGTTTGTGTGTGTGTGTGAGAAAGCTTCGTCACTGTGTTTTGAAATTCTTATATTTTTTTTTTGGTAATCTCGCAGGCGGCAAACTGAATCACTGTTTTCGATCACCGTTCGCACGATTTATCATTCGAATTGAATTGGTAAACTCAAAAGTGTCGAATTTTTCAGATTTTCATCGCGTTTGCTTTGTGATTTATTCGTTTAGTTTTATTTATCTCTCGTTTTAATCCCCGTTCTCATGAAAATCGAGAATTTTGCGCAAATGCCATGAAAGATCAACGAAGAAGAAGAATAGACTGACTCGGCTCTCGCATTATCATCATTTCGCGTGTTGAACTCTCGTACATTACTTTATTTTCACCTTTGCGTTCTCGCACGAATCGTTCGATGCGTCAAAGCGGAAAGATATACTGAGGTGCGTTTCGCGTAGTAATTAATTTTCTTGCTTCTTTCCCTCTTTTTGTTCCGTCTTATATAACGTCACATGCTCGACTGTCGCCACGGTTATTATTACGGTTTTTTTTTATTTTTCGAAAATAAAAAAATACATTTTCTCCGTGTGTTTCGCCCATACAAAAAACAGTATCACGCACGTGATTATTTTATTATTTATTCTCTTCCTCGGTGATTCGTTATTTATTTATTTAATTTTTTTTTCGTTCTTTTAAAACACGTGTTTCTCCTCGTTCTCTCTCCCTCTCGCTCGTCTTCTATCACGCACGCGCTCGTTCATTCGTCTCTCGCTTTTTTTTTATTTTCTCGCTCAAAGATTTGGTTTCTGTACACGCGCGAAAATACTAGGGTTCGCATTTATTTCTGCATTTAAACCGTTTTCGTTTTATCTGATTATTTTTGCCCGGTCGTAACACGGTACGATGCTCTCGCCTCGAAAATACTGCGCGTTAATCGTTCTCCCAGCAATACTTCTCCGTTGTAATGAAAACGCTATATAGTCTCGACCGATAATACTCACCCACCGCAGAGATTGGTTTTTATGTTCGTTTTTATATACTTTTTTTCTCACATAATATACGTGTATCGTTAATATTATTATTACTTTTTTTTTGTTGGTTTGTCCTCTTGTATCAAACGTCACACTGATCGTACAAATGTGTAAAAGCATATTACCGGTTGAATGGTGACCTGGTTTTTATACTCATTAAAACATAAAATCACGTGTTTCAAATTTTTCATATTTTTTTTTATCATCTCTCAATATATTCTACGTAATAACGGTGTGTATATTTATATCAAACTGCCAGAAAACTTGTTGCTAAGCTAACGATGTTAACATCATCATATCATCGTCGTTGGCGCCTCGCAATTCTTTCGTATTCGTTCGCTATCCCCTCTAGCCTCTCCCTGCTATTAATGCTCTGCTGCTCTCCATCCTCGATCTTGCTACAACACATATATTTGGCGCAGAATCGCACGTGTACGACACGCACACAGTCTCACGCAAACAAACTCGCACTGCACTCATGTGTGTCTGTGTGTATATATATATAATACGTGTGTAATACGCGAAAACTTCATTTTTTTTATACTTGTTATTATTATTATTTTTTTTTGTTTATCTCATGTCCTCTCGATAATACAGTAATAACCTCTACGTGTGTCACTTGTATACGTGTCCTTTCTCTCTCTCTCTCTCTCTTCCATTTCTGTGTCCGTGTACGTGTTTGCGCGTGTGTATGTTTTATGTCTGCTTCATCATATTTTTATATCATATATACCGTAGTTTATAAGTATATTATATATAAGGCATGCGTCACCTGCCGGCAGTTGGTGCTCTTTTGGAGAACCATCACGCCCGCGCGCATTCTCGCGTCACGCACGCGCTTTTTAACGCCTCGACGCGAGCGACGAGTCAACCACGCGCACGTCGAACCGATCGTATACACCTCGCGTGGGCCGACTTAACATCGAACTATTATTAATATATCAACTTCAACAAATGCTGCCCGCGCGAGCGATCGACTGACGCGCGTCACGCGTCACCCGTTCGTGTAACGCACACCGGCGTCACGGCCCGACTTACACGCGCTCGACGCGCGGGAAACGCGGCTTTTTGGTTTATTTATGTACTTTTTTTTCTCATGCCTCGAGGAGGGTTCTCTTTTTTTTTGCTCTCCGCGCACTATCCGGTTTTGATCCAATCGGCCCTACTGTTTCGTCATCCACGTGATCTTACGCCTCCGTACAAAAATTACGTTACGAAAGTGTTCGTTTGTAAGTGTTCCGTTTACCTTTATTCGTTTTGTAAATCTTAATAACATTGCGCGTGAGTGCGTCTCTGTGAGCGATGTGCATTTTTTTTCACGTCTAATAACTGTGTATAGAAATCGTCCGCTCGAAATCGAGCTGTTTTTATTTGTCAATTATCGTCGCGTCGCGAGACGAAAGAGAAGCTCCGACGGATCTGATTTGTAATAATCGTAGGTTGACTCTAGGTACCGACTATACGCACTCGTACTCGGAGTAGGCCGCTACCGTGCCCTTTTGGTTGTTTTTTTCCTTCTTCTCTTCTTTCTCTCGTGCAACAATTAACATCAAGAATTAGTGTAAACATCACCGCGGTAGCAGCGCGTGCCCGTCACGAGACACGGCAGAGTGACTTTAAGTTTCGCCCGATGGTGTACACATATACTTGGCGCATGGGACGCTACCACGTAAGTGGAGCACGTTAACGTTCGATTACAGGATTACTGACTTCTACCGTGGAATTACATTCTCAACGATAATATATACGAAAAGGGGGGTGGCGGAAGGAGGTCTGAGTGTGTCTGTTTAACGTCTGTGTAAATATACTTGGCGCCTAGACGCTACCGCGTCCGTACTCTTTTCGCGTTTTCTTTTTCTTAGAAAAAAATCGAACTTGAGGTAGCACACAACAAGATCCACCGGGGCCCCGCCGCTGCGCGACGATAATTTTAGACTCCGCGAGTTAACGCGTTAGCAAAAATTCAACAATAACAACAACAACGCGTGCGATGACGCTCTGTGCGCGCGCGCTTCCCCTGCGTGCCACTCGCGGTGTCGAGGGCGCCGGCGTGTGCGAGTCGCGTCGAGGCTCGCGCGCGCGATCGGACACCGCGCGGACGGATGGTCGAACAAGAACTACCGTCCACTCGCATATCTCGTGTGTTTCTCTCTTACTCTTTCTCTCTCTTTCTCTCTCTCTCTCATCCCGTGCGTGTCTCTTCGCTCTATCTATTTTTTTTTTATTACATTACATTTTTTTTGCAACTTTTTTTTCGTTTCGTCTAATATCCACTCGCTTTTGCACAACAACATAATCATCATCATCATCAGCACCCATCTTTCATTACGCTCTTAACAAATCGGCAAAACTACGGCCCTTGGTTAAGATTCAGGCGTTCACGAAAAAACGCAGACTAAATTTTACAAACTTCTTACTCTCTATCCCCCCCTGCTGCGTGTTCTCGTAACTCTTCCCTCAGCGCTACTTAATCATCGATAATAATAATAATAATAATTACAATGATAATTATAATATAAGAATTAATAATGATCCTCATTCATTGTATGTCAATAAATCGCTCGTCGTCTCGCTAATGCATCGTGGAATCGTCGCATCGTTTTGTTCTATTATTATTTTTTTTTTCACAACTCCCCCCTTTGCTTCCCGCCTTTCTTTTTTTTCTTTTATCATATAATTATTTATCATTAATCAGTATTAATATTATTATTGAAACAGCCGTCGCGCGTGTGTATTTTTTTCTGGATTCAACTAGCAACTACATAACTCCGCTACCGCTTAGTTCCGCTAATCGTTAAATTTTTTTTTTTTCACTATAAACTTAGAAGCTAGATACTTTTTTTGTTGTTTCACTTTCCACCACCGCGTGTGTTGCTGCTCCTTCCTTCGTCCTCGTTTCTCATCCCATACTCTTTCTCTCTTACTCTTCTAACAAACCGGCGACGCGCAGAGATAATCTTCCGGCTCGAAGCGAAGCACTATATATATATATATGTATATATATGTATATATATGACTCTTTATTACGACTCATTATATCTTTTTCTTTTACTTTTTTTTTGGGTGTACGGGACTTTTCTCAGCGTTTTCTCTCATTCTCCCCGCGACTCCGTCTCAAGCGCGCCTTTCTCTACGTGTGTTGCTCGCGTTAAGTTTGGTTTTTATTTTTGCGTTATTTGTTAGTGGTGTACTTCTACGGGTGCCAGCTCGTCGTCGTCGGATCTTCCTCCTCCTCCTCCTTCTCTCTATCATTCTCTCTTTCTCTCCTCTGTCCTCCTCGTTCTCTCTTTTTCTCTCCTCCGCTCCCCTTCGGTCTCGCCTCGACGACGGATCATCATCGCGAGAGAAAGAGAGGGAAGAGAGCATCGTCGTCGTCATTGTCCACGTCGTCATCGTCGTCGCTGCTCGCCCCTAAGCGGGTGTCTCGATGGTGGTGGTGGTAGTGGCGGTGAAGGTGGTTGTAGTGGTGGAGGTGTTGGTGTAGTAGGTGGCGGCGGCGGCGGTGGTGGTGACGGTGGTGGTGCACCGAGAGAACGTCTCCGGCGTCCGCCTCGGCTCGCGATGGGTGGAGGTAGGGATGATGGCTGCTCCTTGGCCGGCCGAGCCGCCAGGGTCGACTCATTGGAGGGTGCACCTGCCTTCGATTTGCGTCTTCAGCTCCTCCACCTGCGTCGTCACTGCGTTCTTCAGCTCTGTAAATGAAGAATCGTAGAAAATTCGGTTAGTTTATGCCTCAAAGTCTCCTCAAACATACAAAAATTTCTTTTAACGTAGTGTATTGTAATCTTATGTAAGAAGTACCAATTATGCGTTACTTTGACAATTTTTAAAATTATATTTATATGAAAAATTAACGCTACGATTTGCATAAAAAAAGAATTGCCTCAGTTACCAATCGCGAATGTTACAAGTAAATCCCTTTAAAATCGTTGTCTGATAAAACTCGAACCATACTACTTCCCATCGTTGCGGTATATACAAGCTGTTTGTAAAATGTATGCAACTGAAGCCATATTCTTGTAGAGTTTGGAATTCTAAACAAAAAGTTCCTTTACCGTTTTTTCCTAAGTTCAATATTTACAAAGTTATTGTTGATTAAAAATGAAATAAAACGTCGAATGAGCATCGTCTCCGGAAAAGTAGGCGGAGTTCTTAAAAGGAATCAAGTGTTTACAATTTTGAGTTTCCTGGAAAATATTTTGCTGGAGGGGAGCCATACTTCTCCTAAGCCATACACTCCGT
>JAYJLV010000056.1:14579623-14603562 GCA_036873485.1 Torymus texanus
ACGTTTTCCCAATCAAACGAATGTTTGTATTTGTTAATATGTGTCACGATTACAGAGTCTGGATTATTACATTTTTTCGACTGCATCACTTAACTAATATTTACACTCTAAATATAATATTATCCTCGACTACAAATTAATTTTGATTACATTAAATGACAATTCTATTAGAAAATACATTATATTTTACAATTTTTGTATACAAGATACATAAAACTTGACATTATCCAATCGACAATACATCGTAACTAAAATACTTCATTTTTCTCAACGTAATTACAATATAAAATAAAATATCCATACAAATATTGCAAATACATAGTTTCACCAACGGTCTATAAAAAAACAATTAAGTATATCCTTCGACCAATCGTCATCTCACGCATCGCACACACTTTCAATTTCAACGATATTCCCAAAGGATCAGCAGCAATCGTCTTCCACGAGTGCGCGCTAGAAATAAAAGAGCTTCCTCGCCATACAGTCGGGTGCAATCGATTTTCAAGTTTTCGCACAAATGAGCTTAACTAGATTCAAACGTCAAGTGGCCATGGAAGGTAGGAAGGAATTGAGAAGAGCATCGTCGTCGTCGTCGTCGTCATCGTCGTGCAACCCACGACGGTAGCCGGTGAGCGTCTTAAAAGGAGTCAGCCTGACTCTATTAGGAAGTCGCCATATTGAATGCAGGGACTCCCTACTAGAGTCAATTTGACCCCAGTTAAGTTCAGTCTTCTTTCTTCCATCTCTTTCTCTCTTTCTCTCGATCTTTCTATCTCTTCTTTCTCTCCTAGCGGCTTTGTAATCTTCTTTTTCTCTCTTTCTTATTCTCTCGCTGGCTAGTGGTTATTTTTCTTTCGCTTCGTCGCCGGTTGGATCCGTCGATTGTAGATAGCCTCGATAAGACGAACTTTCTAAAAATATAACGATTCAAAAATATCGGGAGGGGGTTTCATTGTAATACTCACTTACGTCGAGTGTCCGTCTTCGTTCTTCGAGTTTGTCGTCATAAATGATTATATATAGAAGTATTACAAAGTCATTTATACAAAGTGATATCGTCGGTACAAATGTATATAATATATACGTCAAAGATATGTGACTGTGTTATCGCAATTTATTACTATTATCTTTATAAATATATCGAAGATAATGAATTGGTTATGGTGATGAAAAATTAAATTCTATATTGATTATTTATGCAACACAAAAAAATCATTTTGAACAGGTTATGCCATACATTTATTTTCATAATGAATCATGAGTACACCATAATAACTGTAGAAAATGGCAAACTACGTATATTACAATCAATATTCTCTCCCATCAATACATCAAAACAAACAACATCATCTTTTCCTACCCTAAACATCATTTTTCACATCTCAACATATTCAACGCTTCTACCAACTCCACGCAAAACCAAATCTCAAAGCACCTAAAAATCTATATCTCTCGGTCTTTAAAAAATCCCTTCAAACAATTCAAAACCACTCTCACCCATCTATTTTCTTTATCAAACCCTCTTTATAGGACACTCGATCGCTAAAGCTCGCAGCGATATTTATGTATATAGGTAATGCTTTGGGGCGCACAGCTACTCTCAACTGTCGCGCGCGCGCACGCGTGCAGCTGACGTCTGAGACGCGCGATATCGGTCCGTCTGTCAATACGTCGAGGGCTCGCGTATGTCTATGTATTATATACACACACATATATATATATATATATATATCACCTGTCAACTCTCGAGTCTCGTAACCTGCCAAGCGCGTTTTTTCGTTTTGTTTTCGATAATGGCTGTCATGGTATTTTTAATACAGAAGAGACATGAGGAGGGAATGTCAGCGTCGATGCGTTCATTGTTTCATGGATGCTAGTTATTTCCTTCTGTTTTGTTTTCGTTGTGTGCTATTTTCTAGTGCGGATGTTGGGTATTGGCATAACCAAAGTTACGTTGATATTTCAAGAGTTTGTGCGTTAACAATATGGTGCAGGTACTTACAGTGTGCCTTGAGTTATGGAAAAATAGACTCACGGGATTTGGTGTTATACATGTACTCGATAAAGCTTACGTAGATCAGTACAACCAGTCGATATTACTCACCTGAAATCAGAAAACACACCTATATATTAGCATATAACGATCATATACCTCATAGTTATAATATCCACAAACACGTAACCGCATTGAAATTCGGACCCTGGAATATCGATCTCACCACAAATTTGGCTAACCCACATAGCCATCCCAAAAACCCACTTAGCTTCGCAATCGAAACCGCGGCTAAGTGGCGTACGTAGCCGCTTATTAATCGCTGCGGTGCTCGTCTCGCGGTTTGCGTGCGCACTCTTTCGTTGATACGAACCGCGAGGACCGATGCACTCAGTCAGTTATGCACGCGTCGACCATTAGGCAATATAGTGTCTCACGATTGTGGTCACGATGATAGGCTGTCTTGGGTTTTTTATAGTAGTGAGTGCATGGGAGGAAGTGTAGTGGTGGTTTTTAGTGAAGTGGATATAGTGCACTGGAGTCATTTAAAATTGTTTGTTTAAAAAAAAAAAAAATTAAATTAAAAGAAATTTATTTATTTTCACATCCTTCAAAACATTAAATTTAATCTTCAAAATGAGCGAAAAAATCTCTGAACCTCTCACGCGTAACTTTAGCGCCTCTAAAATACACTTCGTTTCTTCAAAACCTCGTTCCTCCCTGGATATCCGCAACTCACTTCACTCCTATTTACGCATCTCTTGAGTGCCACCATCAAGCGCTGAGTCACTCACGCGTGCCAAACTCCCTCGCAAAAGGAAATCCTTTAATCAACACGCACTATACTCTCCTTCGCTTTTACGCAAAAATCGGAAAGTGATTCTCGACATAGTGACCTGAATTATCGCGTGTACTCTTCTCGTAAATGCGAGCACTGTGTCTGTGTGTGGGTGTGTATTTTACGAGTGGTATAGTAACGAAGGTGTGCACTCGAGGTCCGGCGTATCCCGATTACGTATGCGAGCAGGAGGAGAAAGAAGAGAGTGAAGGAAAGAGACTTTTTTAACCGCCCGCTCGTATAAACGGTTTACGGCGTTCGCGAGGTGCGGGATGAGAGTGACGAGGGGTTATGGGGATTTGGGGGAAAGGAGGCTTTCGCGAAGTATCAGGATGGTTTATTTTTTTCAGAATTGAGAGAGTGCCGAGGTAAGATTGGTTTCTTTGGTATTATGTTACGATATATTATATTTTCTTTAAATTTTAGTATAAAGTGCCATCACGCATATTTAGTATAACGAAAAAAAATTATAATTTTTGTATAATATTACGTCTGTACATTTTTTCGATCTGTATTGATTTCATCCTCAACAACGAAAAAACTTATATATAGTAAAACTGCAAAATAAATTACAGGCCGTCGACCAAAAGGATCTAAAAACCATCAACCACCTCGATACACATACAGCCACACAACACCAATACTTGGACACTATATTTTGACCGAACAACAGACTTTTCCGCGACGATAACAATTACGTTGAGACAGCCGCCGAGTACATAAGTCGCCTCTCTTTTTCTCTCCCCGAGGGGTGAGGAAGCATGAGCATTTATTGTTTCCTCGATGTGCCGGTTATTGGCGCGGCGTTATATTGCCTTCCGCCGCTCGTCTCTCATTACGTGCGCGCTGATCCTACGCCGCCATCGTCGCCGTTTAATTTCGCGATGGAATTTTATCGCGAAAGAGATAAGCGAGGAATTTCATCGACGAAGAGCAGCGGATCGGCAGGAGAGTGGCGAAATTCCAACGAATATTTCTATCTCTCTCTCGGTTTTTTTTTTTGGAAGGGGTGAGACGTGAAGAGAGGAGGTTTTTTGTAATTGCCGAACGCGAGTGTGGAATGTGCGCGCATGCGCGCTCGTGGGTTATCGATCACTGTGGCTGTTCTTTGTCAATAATTTATTCATTAATTATCGGGAGTGAGCGCGCGCGCGCGTTAATTAAAAAATTATTATCGCCTCTTAACGTGGAGTTTTATAGTAGAGACGTGGGAGTGTAGTGGATGCGAGAGTTTATATGGTCGCGGTGTGAGGTTTTTTAATTAAAAACTTGGCATCGGTTTTTAGAAGCTAGCGGTGTGTATGCGTATATATTCGGGGGCATTTTCCATTTGGCGATCGTTAATTTTTTTTTTCTGTTTTTTTTTATTGGCTATTAATTTGAGTCTAAGCTGGGTTTACGCATCGGTTATCGCGAGGCTGATTTGAGTAAATGGTAACAAAATAAATGAAATTCTTTTAGAATTGGATAAAATAAGCTTGTGGATTGATAAAGCAGAAAGGTAGAGTATGAATTTAAAGATAATAATTGTAAAAAAGTATTTTGTAAAAAAAATACAGAAATATTTTCAATCATCAAAACAGTACACTTTGTTCCGCGATAGGTTGGATTTCAATTGGTCTGAACATATCCAGTACTTTTCTACTTCCACACTCCTAAATTCAAACCGAAATGATCTTTTCTCGCACGTTTCTCTCTACCCTACAAATACATTGTATCTACCATCATCACACCAATAAGATAAAACGTAACAACCCTCCCACCCCCAAACCTTCTTATTTTTCACCTTCAAAAAACGATCGCATTCCTCTCTTCCAACCCTTCCCAAACCATCGACTTCATCCTTGATCTTCCTTCCAACCTCTCCGAAATTCCCAACAAATACCATCCTCCTGAATTCACAACATTCCTTCGCGATGCGTACACTATATATATACCATCCACTAAAAATAATATTTTCGGCTTGCTCGCGTTCGCGTGCGCATGCTTTGACGTTCTAATTGAGACGCGGTCGCCGACGTCGCTGCTAAACAATCTCCCTCGCGGAAATTTCGGAAATTCGCGGAATTATGCGGATAGTTTGCGCCCAGCCTCCAACGTAGTGCACAGTGTTCCTCGAGTTTACGTACCGACCGTCTTGTACGAGGCATTCGCTGCCTCTGGCGGTGTAGAGAGAGAGAGAGAGATAGAGAGAGAGAAGGGAGTCGAGTTATGGACTTGCGCGGATGCGGGAGTTCGGATTTAATAAGACGATAGGCGCGGCGTGAGAAAGGGAGAGAGAGAGAGAGAGCTTGAGGGTGGAGGTGTTGCGAGAGGGTTTGTTAGAGCGTGAAAGGACGAGGGTTTTGGTGTAGCTGGTGTTGGCTTTCGTGTTGTAAGTGATGTATAGTTCGATTCGGATGTAGTCAAAGATGTGGTTGTACTAATTATCAAAATTATCGTTATACACGGTGTTATAGAATAGTTATTTGTAAGCCTTTTTTGTTAATTGCAGCAATGCTTTGTTTAAGAGTATAATATGTATATTTATTGATCAATTTTTGTTATCAAGACGTACTTGTGAATGCATTACGTGTGCAATCGTAATAATAAAGAATATGAAGAATATAATAATAGTTAATATTTTTTTAAATCTTCAATAAGATAAAGACAAGAGTATAACTGAGCGTTTTAATCAATGTTTTTGTATTCCAATTTACTCTTTATAAATTTATTTTTATTATAAATATACGATGTCTGTCCATAATGCAATCCAAGTATAAATTATAAAGGTCCTTGCACACATCACACGACATGGAAAATAACCACTGCGCAGCTAAATCATTCTGAATTCCTCAACCTCCGCAGTTAAAAATATAATAGTTAAAATAGCTGGCGACGTTACAACTCGTGTATGCGTGTCGACGTTAAATAGCAAATCGCATTTATATTAAGTCCTTAGTGTCGCGCTCGCTCGCTCGCGCGCAGGAAATTACGAGGTTTTAAAACGGCTTATACGACGTTCCGGGGAAAGATTCGCGATATAGAATTCGAGATAAGTGAAATGTGCCATAACCTATTTTCCACTTAAGCACTTTATCGCCAGCGAATCACGATTATATACCGCCCGCCCGACGGCTTTAACTTTATATATATACGAAGTACGAAGCCGTGGCTGCAGGATTCAAGCGCTGAAGAAAGAAAGAAAAAAAAAGAAGATGGAGAGTGGAAAAAAGTGCATTACGGGTTAAGAGCGAGAGGGACTTAAACGGCTATTATTTTAAAAGTATTGCCTGGTGGGATACGAGCTCGCGCGTATCGGAGTGGGAATATTGTTTCGGGCATATTTACGATTTTATTATAAGGTAAAAGATTACGTTACTTTTGTTACCATTTTATATAAACTTTGCAATTTTTTTATTGTACTTTGTGAAAAATATTTCTTGATACTGAATGTTTGTCACTTTTTATGCAGGATCAACGAAGTTGAAAGCTTTTTGATTTATAAGAATTACATTTTATTTAAAAAAATAGGCGAATTGAAATATCGGTAAATACAAGTTCGACGAAACGTACTAATCTATTAATATAGAAGCATAAAACTATATACTTTCATCATATTTTTCAAAGACAAATACCGTTTACATCAAACGCAGCCACGACTATTTAAGCGCTTTCTTTTTCCCCTTGCTCGAAAACTCAAAGAAACTTTTTGAAGACGAGAGAAGGAAAGAGACGCAGTCAAGTTTACACGCTGCTCTCCTTATGTCGTTCCTCAAAGGCGCGTACCTTTTTTTTCGACTGTTACCGTCGTCCAGCATGAACTTCGTATTCCGTGTGACATCTGTGCGAGTCTTCTACTTTTTTTTATATTTTTTTTATTAGCTTTCTTTGCAAACTGCAGTGACTGAAGCGAAAATAGAGGATGAATCGCGTTTGCGGAAGGAAAAAATCTCGGACAGATTTTCCACCATTTTCGTAAATTCTTCATAAAACGCTTGGACGCGCTCTTTTGTATCGCCGAGGTCTAATTAAGTGCGAGCCGTCTATTATTTAAAGGTCTTTCTTGCACGTTTAAGGAGTTACGCGAGGAAGGGGGAGAAGAAAGGACCTAATTTTCGTTGTTAATTGCAAAATTTGCGTGTATTTTTCTTGTCTGATTACTTAAAAGATTCTTTTATTGAATTACGGTAGGAGCATGTCGGTTAAATGTCGCGTGTGCCGTTATGAGTGTTCTTCGTTCGAAAAAAAAAACGAAATTATAGAAATAATTATTAATTCTATTTAATTGTAGAATAAGTTAATGCATAGCATAGCATAATTGATAATGCGTTTAAGTTTTTGTTTCAATATTTACTATTTTATGTTTAATACATAATGTAAAACATCAACGAAATATAAAACGGATAAAATATGTAGTTGACTTTATATTAAAAGTACGAATTATTCGTTTATTTAATTCTAACTTATTAATCGTATAATCACAAGACTTCTTCGTTACTGCATACCAATAATATAAACTATATTTATCAAAAACGAGAATGAAAATAAACCTCAAACCCTACTGTGTATCTACATTTTCATCAGTTCATCTTTATAACAGTCGTTCTGTAAGGATCGATGGGTTTTTTCGCCTTGCGAATATGTCACGCGCGTGGATTTAAATAACGACGAAGGCCGCGAAATTAGACCGTTCGTCATAATCATGATCGCGCCTGGCTTTGCGAGTTCGAATGCAGATTTACGGGGTTAGTTGGGCAGGTGGAGCTTGGGGTTACAAGTTTCGAGCAAGATTTATGTAGCCACGGAGTGTGTGCTGCAAGGCGCACGCTGGTATGTGACTGTTTTTCGGGTAATGAGAAGCAGAATTTAGTATGAGCACGGGTTCTGGAAACTGCATTGGTGTTATTTTTTGATCAAAGAGGAAAATCTTTTCAAAACTTTATGTACCTCGGTTCTGTAGAACTTAAATAATATAGATATACTTTATTTCGAAATTTCTTTAAAAAAATAGTCTACGTGATCAGTTACATAATCCGCTTTTACATTTCCATCTGGAATACAAAATACGGTACAATTCCGTTTATATCAGTTACACAAATTTTCATTTTTCTCTTTAGTTTCTCTTTATCTCGGAGGGATTATTTTCTGTTACGTCAAAATTATCTGCAAAATATTTCTGAAGAATCGCGTTCAAACTGACGAACTAAAGAGTATTTATTTTAAACTACATTCAATCCGTTTCTCCCACCTTATATTTATAAAACAATTTACAATCCTCCATCATTTTTACATTTCGCGTTCAAAAAAAAAAAAACGAAACACGTAATCTCCACTCTTTCCTACCCATTGGTAAACACAGCGAACGCGCCACTTAATCTCTTTCTCTCACTCACAGAAAAATATATTCGTTGAAAAAATCCACTCGCGCCGCTAATAATATCTCTCATGAAAAAATGTCTACCCTCTCAAACACAGCAAATCCTCTTCGACGTTAATCCGGTACCGTCAGAACTCGAAAAATAAAAAAACAAAAAAAGAAAATGAGAGAAAGGAAACAAAAGAAAAAATATTATATCTATATATAATCCTAGAATTATTATTTCCTTTTCGCACGTATACTCAAGGGTATTACCAACCGCCCGTCAAGGACGAAAAAGGAAGGAACGCGCGCGCGTCGCTTGTCATTCGCACACGCTTGCGCTGTAAAGGGATTTGGGATATTGTCACTGCAGTGTCGAGCGCGCGCGCGCGCGTCGATCGATCGGAAACGTCGCTTCGTTTGATAGCCCTCCGGTCGCGTGAGAGTATACGCATGCGGCGAGTCGACGGTGGCATCAAGTGCGCGCACATGTCGCTGCTGCTTCTGCTGCTGTCGGCTTTCGAACGTAGAGTAAAGAGTTGGATGGAGGACATATCATGGATAGGGATAGAGAAGGTGGGTATGTAATTGTGGGAATTAGTGCGGTTTAGGTTTTTAAAGGTATATCGCATTGAAGTACACGTTGATAAAGTGGGCTTAGTCTTTAAAAAATAAATTATACAGTAGGGGAATAATAAAATTCTGTATAAAAATAGGCACTATATAAAGGCTCTGCCGATTTCTTACTACACTGCCGGGTATTTTTCCCGCACACACCTACATAACGAATTTATATAAAAATCGTCATCTGTCAAAACGCACACTCGTTAAAATCTACCCTGGCAGCAATTATAAAAACATCGAATCCACTCCGATATTCTCTTTAACCCCGCCACAAATTGACGCACGTAACATGGAAAAGCCCTCAAATGGAATTCCTCTCTGATGCTCGACGTTTGCCGATGTTACGATCGTATCAATTAAGCACTTTCGCGTCGCTTCGACGAAAAAAAAACGGGTCCCTATTCGACGTATGTATGTATACACACGTATACGCGTCCCCTTAAAAGATCACGAAGGGAGAACGAGAGCGATAGGAAGCAATGGGCGTGCGATATCCTATAACGCGCGTCGAGAAGCGATTTGCTATATATATACGAGAACGTACACGTGTGTGTATGTGTGTGTACTGTAGCTCGTTACACACTTTCTATCGTACGGCGAGATGTGTGGCCTTATTCTATTGCGCACGGGCGTTTGTGTTTCCTCTTTCTTTCTCTCTCTTGTTTTTCGCGACAGTTACGCTTTCTTTTTTTTCGTCGATTTTCCAAGCGCACACCTACGTCTCGATGTGTCGCCTGCGTGTGAGGTTGCTCTGGTGAGAGAACTTATATTGCGCTTTTTACAGGGGACGTCGAATTTTTTTTACCGTAGCGACGCGTGGTTCTTTTTCGTACGGTTTGTGAAAGGCTGTGTGGATGAAGAATAGGAAAAAAATTGGTAGTCGTAGGTATTTGTTTCGTTTCTTCATTTTTTTTTAAAGTTAAATAAAGATACAGTTTTAAGAAAGTCTTGGGTATAATAAATATATCTATGTGTAAGTATACGTATAATAATTTTTCAAGTTGTACGATTGCAAAGCATTATGTGTTTTAACTTTTTTTAAACTAACGAAAAAAAACTATTACCCGTTAAATTTAAAAAACTTACTTCAACCAAACCATTAGTTATCTACACTCGAATAATTTTTCTGCGAAACAAGCTTTGATTGCAATCAGGCATACTTATATTTTGGCTACCATGAAACGAGAACAGAAACACAAGAAAGAAGAAAGATATAATTAGGAACAAAAGCACTTGCGTTTTGCAAACGATAGCCGTGATTTAATCTCTTCTTTATTTGCGGAGGCGACTCAGAACAGTAGAAATGCAGTAGAAAGCTGATGGTATTTTCATTCGTTGAAAAGATAAACGCGGTGTATAGAACGCGAGGAGGTACGCCGTAATTATAAAAATGGCGCATTCGGGTGTGTGCAGGTGCGCGGCCGAGTTATGCAGCGTCCGACTCGTTGCTGCATCTCGGGGCACTGCGGTATTCTTGTTTGGAGTTTTTTAATTTGTTTTCATGAATAGCGGAGGGTGTCTCGTGGTTCTCCATTTTTTACTGAAATTTATCTGTTAACCATTTTTTAAAATTAATAATACAAAGCTATATGTCCTTATACGTTCTACATTTTATTTAATCCATAATGTGAATTATTTTATTACATAAAGCAATTCTGCGTCAGCTTAAAAATATATCGCATTTTAGTCCCCTATATATTATATCTCTACCATAACATTTGGATTTCATTTAAATATCGGTAAACTTGCCGTTCTCTTTCATTATCATTGCAAACAACAACAATTTTTCCTCACATCACCCAATAATACCCTTTAATCCGACATTCGCGTTCATTTCAAACTTGACGTTGCTGATTCTCCTGTACGATAATCCGGCAAAAAAATGTTGCGCGCTCGCTCGCGCGAATTTTTCTCCTTCCGACTTTGGCTCCTCGTCAAAGCGTTCGAACGATTTAGATCCGCTCGAACGAACGGAAATCGAATCACGTCGGTACGATGTTTATGCTTAACGAGATTAATGCGCACGCGACAACTGATTCGCGATAATTCGTTTTGCTTCTGCTGTGTGTTTTAGTTAACGTGCGGGGGTTGAATAGGCATGTGTATAGTACGTTTTTATGACTAAATGTTAAATCGTTTGCTTTTTTTGATATTGAATTGATAAGCACCTTTTTACTAATTCGTAATACCACATAATAAACTAGTTTGTGAAATAAAAAATTAGCTATTGATGAACGTTAAATAAAAATTAATCCCCTTTAATTTTGTGCCCATTGTGTATTAGTCGAGTACGGAAATTCGGTTGGAAATTAAAGCGTTAAGTTCATTCGAATTTCTCGTAAATTCGAACTGCGCGTACCTTTTTTCGCGCTAAATGACGATCAGCGCTGCTCAAATGAGTACGAATTAATTACACTGAGGTAGTTCATATCGCGAAAATTCTCTTTGTCGTTTATGAGGTATTTAAAAATAGACTGTGAATACGAACTTTTTCTATATTGAAATTCATATAAAATCTTTGCGTTTAATTAATCTGTAAAATAAAAATAAAAATTGCGAAAAGTAGAAGAAAAAAGAGAATTTTTAAATGATGGTATATGTGATTTAAAAGATAATGAATTTCACCTAGTAATTTAAATGCCGAATGAATATCTTATTCGAAAAACGCTGTCTATAGCTTTGTTTTTTTTCAGATTTAAGCGAAATTTTATATATTGTATTTTATGGTTAAATATAGCAATGGAAAAGAAAATATTGCATTTATATTTCATAAAATTCATATCGATGAAAATGTTATTTATATATTCATCAACTAAAATATTCTCCTACTATTACGTAACAACAAAAACCTCAACGATACCATTCCAATCCCGATTACGCAACCGATCCACCATCATACATCAAAATTCAAATCGCTCTCGTTCTTCCTCACCCTATCCATAAATTTTCCTCCCCAATCAACCCTTGTAATCGGCAAAGCTTTCGCGAGACGCTTTCTAACCTCGTTCGCTCAATATATCAGTATAACCTCACTATGCGTTTCCCTCAGCATGCTTCATCCTAAAATATTTTGAATTCATCGCGAAATCCGTGTACATGCGGTGGCGTCGCTTTAAATACCGAGACTCTTTTGCTAGCGCGTGCAATCGTATTTACTTCAACACGCGACGTGCGCGAGGATGGAATACGCTAAAAGTGGAACGCGCAGCTTAAAATGCAAATTCGATTATGCATTAAGCTCAGCGGCGTGTTACTGTGCGCGCCTCTCGAATAACTCGATAGTTTGCCGAGACGCGCGAGGCGAGCGACGTGCGCCGCGAGCTTAAAAATCGCTTGGTTAATTCGAGATGTATGCTATGGGCGGATGCTGTTGCACGCGGGTAAACATAAATGTTCGTTGATGTGAAAAGGAGAGTTTTTTTTGTTCAGATGTGTAGAGGTTTTTTTATGTAAGTATATTACACATTTAATTAATAGGGATTTTTAGTCCCTATGGCTTAACAGATCCACGTAATATAAAGTGAGTAGAATTAGAGTGAACAAACATATATATTGTATGAATAGATTGTACTTTTATCGTTATATTTTAGTAATTAACACACGTGTGTTTAGAGAAAAGGCATAATAAGATGCGAAAAACTAACGCTATCGTTTAGAGCTTATAAAAATATAGTAAAAAAAGAATTATCGTCGTAAGTGGTTAACTAAATTTAGAACAATGCATTTAAAAATCGATCAAATACGTGAAAAAAATCAAGATTTCATCAGACTTTACATAGTCAACATGAAGAACATTTACTTTGTCAATATTTTTCACTTCATAGATAACACCTGCTCTTATTAAAACTCTTTGAAGCTTATTTCTTTCTTTCCCCACATTACTTTAATACACATTCCTTATTAAAATTCCGTTGACGTTTGCATCGGTGTTCATCAATTTACCACCTTGCAACCTCCGAAATTTCCATACCTTTCATACGAAAAAAGATCACGACCCACCATTAGCACCAGCTTCTATCCTCCCAAACTCGCAACTAACAACAGCACTTCCATACTTCCACTGTTCCCACCTGCGCTCACTACTCTAGCGATTTACGCTCGCTCCGAGGTCGCCACATCACTGCGGTACCGCGCGCCATTAGCCTGCTGCTTCGTATTAGGATCATTCTCTTTCTCTCTCTCTCTCTGTCTCTCTATTCCTAAAACGCCGAAATTCGGTTATTGCCCCGTGGTTTCGATTTGGTATAGTCGGCCATTCGCTCGCGCTGCCACCGCGATTGATATCACGCGGGTTTCAGGTTACCTATGCTACTCTCTGCATACATTGGCTCACTTTTCACTGTTGTACCGTCGCGGTGTGGCCGAGTTTCGTTGTATATGTATGTATGTGTTGGCGTTGGAATGCGATCGGTCAACGTTTTTTTCGGCTTTTGATTGCCAGGTTATTTTGGGGACGTTGGTGTTTTGAAAGTTTAATCATTGGAAATGGATATTCGAATTGGGAATCGATGGTACTTCGGTATAACAAAAGTTATTATTTTTGTAAAGCAGTCGTTTTCGAAAACATATATGTACGTGTTTCTCGTTCAATTGTTTCGTTGTTTATTTTCCAAAAGGTATTGAAAACCATTTTTAATAAAAAGTGATTCTTTAATGCATATACTGTTAGCGATATTTTTGCTCGAATGTATGCAGTAACGGTTCGAATGAATATATATGAAATGAAAAAATTTGACGCGTATTACATATTTATACAGTAAAAGTTATTAATACACGGGTAGTACAAAAAAGAGTAACAGATCAATTTTATAAAAAAAATGGACTCTATACTATAAAATAACACGTACCATAAAAATAACAACCAACCATATTCACGTAAAAAAACCAAATCCCTTCGCCTTCCATAACAAGAAAATACATAGACATCCTAAACGCAACACAAAGCTTGCGACCACTCGGGCTAAACGTTCTAACGCTCGGCTCTAAACTAAACAACAACGGTACTGACGTAACAAGCCATCGGCGTGAAAAGCGCCCTAACCGTCCATTCAAACTCGCTCGCGGGCGAGAGTAAAAAAAAAAGTCGAGGAAACAAAGTCGTTCTATCGCCACTGCCGTCGGGTAATTGGTTGACACGGTATAGGTACGTATATACGTACGTAGGTACGGTGTGGCTCGTAAAAATAAATTGTTAGTCGTTCGGTACTACGCGCCTTGTATAGTTGTGTAGTTTTTCGACGTTTACGGGACGTTTGGATGGCTGTTAACGCTGGTTAATGAAGGTGGCGATGGTAGGATCGGTCGATTGTGAATCATATATGTAGTGGCAAGCGTTAAAGTTTTGTTTCTTTGACAACATAATATAGAAGTCTAAGATGTATGATGTTTATACGGTGTGGTTCATTTCGATGTTTCGTGTTTCGGTTTAGGATAATGTTTCAATTGTAATGAAGTTTATATGTATAGAAGATGCTTTGAGAAAACTACAGGTTATTTATAGGCGCTTATTCGAAAATTTTACATATATTTTATATGGAAAATACGATATTTCTAAGGAAAATCAAGTTGATTGAACAATAAGATACTTATTTACGAAATCTCTTACACTTTTGCTACCTTTAACGACTAAAAAACTTGAAAAATCACCATAATAGAACTAAAACAACCGAAATCTACGATTAAAATACCAAAAATACGCTTTTTTCCGTTTTATACCTTATCGCACGCGTTACTTAGCACTCGCACGCACGGTCACGTTTGCATATTATATATCAAAGGAGGAGAGCGTCGGTGGCCCTTGTGTGCCGTTATTATATCAAAATTACGGCTGGACGGCTTCGGGTGGTAGGAGAGCTTTGATCATTAACTTTGAGATAGCGCCGCGCAAGCGTCACACCGCAACTCGCCGATGGGCCCAGAGGAGCATTAAATGCACTCAAGCGCCTCTGTAATTCTGCTTCGAGAATTTGCGCTTCCCGTGCTGCAAGCTTTTTTTCAGCTTTTTTCATGGATGGCTACATTCTTTATTCTAGTGAAGAAAACGTTATTTTGTACTTTTATTATATTTTTATCATATACATTTAATAACTTTCAGTCGATTTCAAGTCCAAATTCCAATGCCTCTCCGAAAAAGTCTAACGAACGAAAGAATGGAAACAAATAGAAGAAGAAAGAAACGGGTTCTAAAAAATTCATCGAAAAAGCAACACATATATCTATACATGACTACTGACCTTGTCCCTGATCTCCTGGCGCATCTTCTCGCGCTCCTCCTCCATCTTACGGTGCTTCTCCTTCCGTCGCTCCTCGGCCTCTCGGATAGCCTCTTGCCGTTCTCTCTCGGCCTCCTCCTCCTTCTCCTTGTCATCCTCGTCGCCGCCCTCGCCGCCGACCGCCCCTAGAAATAAGAAGAAGAAAAAAAAAATTCGTCATTAGCGCCTCAACTTTGAATATACATATATAAATGTAAGAGAGTGAGTGAGAGTATACTCGGCCGGCGCAATTATGCGTCGACGGATGAAAAGGTTCATGCTGTATGTGTGTGGGAGGGAGAATTTCTTTTACAGGTGTGTAGTGAGGAGTAACGAGTCAAGGTTGACGAAGAGGGAGATAGAGAGGTTAGCCTTGGGCGCGAACCCTTGGCGATGGGTACGAGAGTGGGACTTTTTTTAGAGGTGGTTTATTTAATTGTAATTCTTTGGAGAATTCATGATAATAGAATGACGAATTCATAAAATGGATTTATTTTATATGGGTTTCAGTAGTAAGAGTATGTCTGTGGTCAGACACCAATTAAAATGATTAAACTACGGATTCATTTAACTAATATTTTTAAAACTCCATTAATCGAGTTGGGTTTGAGTAAAGCAATCAGTGATAATTGACTGGTTTGCATTTCAATAAATGTAAAACTTTTTAACGTAAATCATCAATATACCTGTTTCAATAATTAATAATCCAAAGCTATTGGCGACACATTTAATTTTACGATGAATATTTGTACATTGATAAACAAAAACTCATTAATAATTTGATTTGACGATTTCAAATTAAATAAGTTTCTGGAAATTTGTACAAAGACTGTACCAATGACTCTTTAAAAGTCAATTATAATTAAATAATAGCTTTTCACATTAAAATACACAACGTCAGGTTTGTTTATCATCGTCAACGCAATTAATTTACCTCCGTAAATATTTCCCGCGTTAAATGTAATATGACAGCTGTGCGTTTATTATATATCTCAAAGCAATAAATTCATTTATATATATTTCCTCTTTACAGCGATACCACAAACTCCATACATAAAAAAATAACAAATTCAAACCACACAAGTACTTCAAGACCATCATCATCCCTTGTTAATCGAATTTCCTCTCTCGGAAATTCAAAACATCTGTAACCTAAGCCACCTTCTTCCAGTCGAAAGTCACTCATGCTGTCTATATACTTCGGGAAGTCCTTACCGAACGCGATCGATGATCGCCCACTCGGCGATCATCCTGTCGCACGATCGCATTACACCGGGGGGAGCCAACCGCAGCACTCGGACCTGTACATATATACATGTACATGTGCGTGTGGGTGTGTATGTATATATGTATATATAGACGTGCCAAGCCGGTAGTCACACTAATAGACACGGCGCCCGCGGGGATTCGACGGTGGCAGTAATGACCTTCCGGAACCTCGGAGTGCACTTTGCACAGGTCGAGGAGGAAGTTAAAAGAGAGGAGAGATATAGAGGTTAGGTTAGAGCAAAGGTTGTTGCGATTTTCCGGTCGGAGTCTTCGAAGGAGTTGAAGACAAGTGTGTGTGTGTGTGTGTGAGGGTTAGGGTGAAACGGAGTGGATGGAAGAGTTGGGGTTTGTCTGGGAAAGTGGCGATTTAGATGGTGGAAAGTGGGGTTTGGAAGATTTAACATGGTAAAGTTCGATGTGCATTCTTTAATTGTCGCGGCTACGATGGCTTTCTGTAGAACTCTGTGCTTGATAGTTTTGCTATACTTTTGCAACTTTACAATTGGTAATACAGTTGTTCTAAAAATTTTCAAATACTTCTTTTTATTTCCTAATTGTACAATATCGGATATTACAACGAATTATAAATTTTATTTATTTTATCAATTCAACATCAACTATCGATTTCTTACATTGTCCATCCCGAATAAAATTTCTTAGTATTTTATTGTTCTTCCACTTTAAAGCAATTTTCCTTTAACTAATCATAATTTTTTGCATTCTTCTTATAAACTCCAGTATACAAAACCCAGCAAATCCATCCCTCCCCAACAAAAAACGTTACAATCAACTCTATATTCCCCTTTCTTCTACATATAATTCATACAAATCATCGATTTATCTAAACCTTCGAATCCCCTCCAGACAAAGTATCTATTTCCAAATCGAAGCATCCTTTCCACCTTACCCATCCTCTCACTCGCAACCCCCCATCTCTGTTCTCTCGATACCTCAGGCCTCTGTCTCTTACTCCTCCTCTTCCCTTTTGCGGTAACCGAGCATCGGCCAAGAGAGTCGCGTGCGATGACCCCAAAATTAGCCCCACCCGTACCCCGAAATGTCTTGACTCCTCCCTTGGGGCGATCGCGCGAGCTTCTCGAATCTCTCGCGCCGTCGGCCGACGTAATCGTGGCGAGAACCGCCGCCACCACCGCTACCGCGTGGCTAGAGTTCAAATACCCCTAGGGAGAGAGAGAGAGAGAGAGAGAGAGAGAGAGAGCAGAGGAGAGTCTCGTAGAGGTGGTGGATCGTATAGGTACGTGTGGGCGAGGAGGAGAGTCTCCCGGCGGTTAGGTGGCAAGGGGTGGCCCCGAGTGCCATATATATATATATATATATATATATATGGCTGTGGGAATGCTACACAATTCGAGAGCTTTTGAGTTTCATTTGATTTTTGCGAATTTCTAAACAATTAATCATCAATCTATTGAAGATAATTTACAATTAATCGTTATTACTTATCTATTTTATTAACATCTTAAAACTAATAATACAAAATATTTCTTCGACCAATGTCGCATCTTTCTACAATATCGCCATCAACCGATAAAAAATAAAACTTGCAAACTCTACTTCCATATCCCTTTTACTCGCCTCGTTTCGCGATAAATTATTCATAATCCGCGTTAAAATCAGCCATCGCTCGAGGTTCATCCTGAGCCGCGGGGGGATCATCAGCCTTGCATTCGCGAGATGCTCGTACCTTGGCATCTTGCACGCGGTGATAAGCTGCGCCGACGGTTATGCGTACGTGCGGTGCCTTAATCGGATCAATTAAGGAGCATCTCGTGGTTGAACGCCGCGATGGCCTCCTATCCACGCTTGGGAATTGAAGTATATACTTATTCGCGTTATGTTTTGAAATATTTAAATGTTATTGTACTTTTTTGTAGACATTTATATTTTTATAATAATATTCTATAAGTAGTTTTAAATGAAAAACGCTTGAAATTTTTTCTCTATTCAAATTTAAATGATTATAAACTTTATCTTCACTTCGTTATAGATCGAACTTCCACTTTGTCTATAAATATCACTTCAAAAGTCGATTTTTACGAAAAAAGCCTTGGTTAAAATTCCAACGCCGTCGGCGTCTTTCCTATACTATACGCGCCCACGCGAAATCCCTTCGGTGCAAGTATAGGTTACACTGTTCACTGTGCACTCACACATACACACAGACTGGTAAGACGTCAGGTGGCATCGATCGCGCGCTCTTTGACCTTTCCTATATACACGTATGTTCATGTGTGATGCGCCCGTGCGAGGGTTGGGTTGAATTGTTCGGCATATCGATTATTGGGAGGGGGGGGGGGGAGATTTTGATAAAGTTTGTAAAAAGTGTGGAAAAGATGGGCTGAAAATGTGGCTAGAATGCGTTGGTGGTTGCAGCAGTTAAGGCGAACGGAATAAATCATGGGTGTTAAGGCATTTATAGTCTAGAAGCGAAGTTTTAGCAACTGACAAAAAAAGTTGGTAAGTGATCTGTTAATTATATAAGTTTGTTCAGTAAAATATCATTCACGAGATTTTTTTTCAGTTAATTCTTCTTCTTTCATCTAAGTACTATTCTCTTATCACACATTAAAAAAAAAAAAAAAATCTCGCCAAACCACGAAATCCCTTTATCCACCACTACCATCACCTATATAGCTCTTAACGTACTTCGAAATTAACGCGAATCACGAGAGCATCGCAAAGCAAGACTAACTGGCCGTTTATATAGTTTGGGTATACTCACTCGCGCCAGCTCTTGGCTATCTATATATATAGATACATACATACACGTACGCCCACAACGGCTCGTGTTTTCCCGCGAGGCTTCGTTGCAACCAACGGCAACTCGAGCTTAACGAAGTTTTATTAGTTCGCGGAGGAGATTAAGTTGCGGTAGTCGCGGCCAAGTTCGTCGGCTGCTGACGGACTTCGATTCGGCCGTCGGCGCTGGAAAATCATGGTCGATGGTAGGTAGTTAAGAAATATTATGGTTTAGCCTTTATAGAGGTACTATCGCATTTATTTTTTTTATAGAAATATAATTAAATGTATACGGTTTGAACTTGAATTTTTCATTATAAAAAATATGTATAGAAAAGCATTTTTCTAAATTTATAAACTCTAAATCGCATAAAATTATCGCTCGCTCTTTAGCGCAACATTCATCTCTTTTATAAACCTTGCGGCAATCGGCATGCTGTCGCCCGATTAATCAAAGCAGCATATAGCTCTAGCTTTGTTGCAAATGTTACTCGTACGCGTGCGTATCCATTACGCGTGGCGGCCGGAAAAACGACCGACTGCAATCACTCGTCGTCGTCGTCTTGTACCTATAGCGAGAAATGAAAGTCATCGCGCCGCCGTTGTTGTCATCGTTGATTTTTCTTTTTTAACCCGGAGATGAGGAAACAATGAGTGAAGGGTTACAAGGCGTAGGATGTGTGTGTGTGTGTGTATATTTGGTTTGCATTATTATAATGGTGAATTAAAAAGTGATAGCATTGTCAGTCAAGCTGAACTATTCTTGCAAAAGGCAATATATGGTTTCATTTGGGAGAGTTGGTCAGTCGTTTAAAGTCTATTGATTCGTGTAACGTGTAGGATTTCGCATCATATCATAATTTAATAACGTTGCAAAGTTGATAAAATAAAAAATTCGAGTACTAAATAAATAACGTGATGTCTATTTCAATTAACAAGAGATAATAAAATTTATAGCTTCAATAATGTCAAAGAATACATTTCATCGCTCTTTAATAACATTATTTCGCATAAAAATTTACAATTTCAAACATGACCAGATCATAAATCAATCGAATTTCCTTTCAACCGACGAGCTAGCGAAGCAAAATTCAACAAATCAAATCTCGCGTTTTTAGCTCGCGCCTTTTCACTTTTCCTGCAGCCACTCTGAAAATACGCAAATCAATTCTGCTTCCCTTCTATCCCTGCTCGAACAATGTAATCCTCGATTCTCTGCCGTCTGCTAAATTACACAAAAAGCACGATCGATCCCACGAAAGAATCGGGATAAGACTGGTTATATACGTATACGTGAATTTTCCATTTCCACAGTCGCGAGGGCGCGAGTGTAGTCAAGCGTATTATTTTAATTATGAAAGGAAAAATTAATATCTCGCGTGAGATAGATGCTGGGTAGAAATCGAAATGTTTGAAGGTGGATGGGTATAAACTCGAGGTCGGATTTTTTGTGTGGATTGCGTAATCAGGTAAAAAGTTGATTTTACGTGAAAATGATTTAATCGGGTTTGCTTCGACTTATTTGTTTACAGTTTATGAATGATAAATTTTGATACGGTAATATATTCATAATATTTACAAGTTGAAATGAAAACAGGTAGTAATCGTGCAATTAAGTTACTTTGGTCCCGTTACTAAAATTTTTGCAAGCTCCGAAGGCTGCATAAAATTAATTTAAATTTGTTGTATCTTTGATGTGCAAAACAAGCCTTTCATAAACTTTGGTAGCCGTTAATAACACGATATAATAATTATTATTTGAAAATTATGAACGAACGTGTATCAAACATTTATTAATTTCTTCATCAAAATTTTAATTATAAAATATTATTACCATTTAAAGCGATATATAGAAAGTAAATGAAATTTCATATACTCTTTAAAATACAGAACGAAAGCGATACCCAAACGAAATCCCATTGTTATCCCTTGGTAATTTAGAGGACGGGCAAATTACAGCGTACGTGACTAATTAACGGGTCGTTGGAAAATTTTTCGAAAATAACAGTACAAAACAAAACCCAACCCCTGACAGCTAAAAAATATAGGTTACGGTAACGCGCGCAGTATCGACACGCGCACAATACAATCGCTAATTACCGCACGAGCGAGTGATTTAAGGAAGCGACGAAAGCGAATAATACGAGACGATAGCGTTCTGGCTATCAATTTTCCGGCTCGGCGGACGCGGGATAAATAAATTCCAGCATTTTTTTTAGTGCATAGTATAATGAATGAATAGCGATGATAATTTACGACCGCTAGTGTTTGATATTTAACGGATATTTTAGATACTTCCGGGCAATAACATTTTTTTCCTAAATATAACGATATTGATAAGAAACCTTTGGATGTACGTCATGGTTAAGAATAAATATATCTTCAAATTCCAATAGCTTCATTACAATAATTCAGATACCGCCTCATCAAACTACACACCATAGTACACATCTTCCAAGCGCCGTGTTACTCATCGAAGCAGGTTATATATTCTACGTCTTTAAATTTTGTAATACGCCGCGGCACACCGTACCGAGAGATATAACGTATATGTACGCGCTAGGGAGATTAAAGAGGCAGGCGTGCGCGCATCATGTATATATGCGAGGAGGGAGCCTGCCTCTACAGCGAATCGATTTATCCTTGACCTACTTTTCTAAATTAAAATTTCTCCTTGACGGACGCTACGCGCCGCCGCTGCGCGGGTAGTTTACACCCGGAAAAACCCCTAATTGGCCGCGGCCAACCCTATAGCATCAAAATATGGCTTGTTTCTTGGTGATTAGATGGGATGCTGATGTTGTTGTAGCAGATTTATTTTTTCCGTGGAGAGGTTTTTTTATAGGTTTTCATTAAGCTCGGTTGTTTAAGTATATACACCGAGAGATATTGAATAATTTTAACGCGTTGTAATTGGAAATGGAGATGAGAAGTTAAGATATATGAGAGTTGCTGGGTTGAAGCTGATATAGTCTCTATTTTTTTTATTATTCGTTTCTATTCCAATTATTTTTGTGATACCCTAATATTTTAACGCGGACTCGTATAAGTTACGAGATGGTTATGTATCAGTGTCTTTATTTTATTCTGGAGGACGTAATGTTTTGTTGAATTATAGTTCACTTATATATTCTATGTAATAAATTTTAATCCGATCAGACCTTGTTACAGTTTTATTACTCGTTTTCTTATATATTCTACATAAATCCTTTTAACTTGTACCAGAAAAATCAACTGCTAAAATCCTTACAACATCGCATCACCATCCTTTCAAGAAACCTCCAACAATCTTCCTTTAACCCTATTTCCAAGACCACACCAAAAAACAACGCCCAACACCTTACAATCCCTATTCTCTCTCTTACTTCACCCAAATACCCATCGACCCGTACACTACCAGCCTTCGCGAAAACAAAACACGAATGAACATCTGCCACTTCGTATCGGAGGTGAAACGTTGGATCCGCTTACGTGCATTCGTCTCCGACGGTGCGAACTTTTCCCATTAGCATCTACAGTCTGTATATATCAATTTGTACGCGTCTTGGGTCTGTTTCCGCAATGTGCACTTGGTTTTGTTTTTTCGTGGAGAATAGGCCAGTGGGAAGGGTTTGTTCAATGTCGAAGTGCAGATGATGGAAGTGGAGCGTGGTTTAAGGTTGAAAGAGTTACTCAAAATTTGAAGTTTACCTCGATTTCTACGACATATATATACACAGACATTGTGAATTTCTTTGTATCTAAGTACTGACCATGACTTAACTACCCAAAAATATGCTAACCGCATTTTCCCAACAGCCCGGAAAAACCTCTCCATTCTATACCGTTTCACGATTATAATCGGTTATGCACTCGTATAGCAAACTTTTGTACGCACGCGAACGCATGCTCGAAATTACCATATCTACATCATACACTCATACACGCTCGTATTCGCCGGTTTGAGATTAGGCGGAAAAAGCCACATTACCACACGGAGAAATTATACGAGCGCGTATCGCGGGAAAACTTTGCCTCGTATACGCGCGAGCGTGCAAAAAGTTTCCCGGCGCGACGCGGTAGCGGTTTATCGGTCGTCGCTTACAGTATATATATTACGCGAAACCCACGCGCGCGCGTATTCGTTATTACGTATGTATCGTGCTGCACAACTCGTGGGACTGCTGCTGTGCAACTCGTTTTTGCGCATATGATATGCGTGTGCGCGCTTTGGGAGAATCGTCGTCGTGGTATATGTATACGGTTATGTGAAAAGTTGGACGAAAGTGCGAGTTTTTGCGGGTGTTATTTGGGTTTCGGTTCTTTTGTCCTGTTGGTTTATGATTATGTGTAATATATAGTATAAAGGACAGTACATATGAAGAGATTGGCGTTGGAGGATGGGGACAAAGATAAGGTCGTAGGTGTAGCTGTAGAACACGAAAAGAAAAAGAAAAGAAAAATTTTAATTAAAGCAGTGGTATCTCCTTGAACGTGGAGTTGTATTAAAAAAAATTCATTAAGATTCCTTGGGGTTCGGAGCTCGCACTCGTGTGTATGCGTCTATTTACATATGCTTCGTATAAACTTCCTGGTATATGATTTTTCCATTTTTTCAGGGAAGGGGAATGGAAAAGTTCAGATGCTCGTGTAATTACGCAGCTTGTTTTTGTACCTACCATTTTCATATTCAAAATAGTAGTATAACTGGAATAAGTCAAGCCGATATGCCACTGAAAAATTCACAGACGTACCTTACGCCATCTAGCCTACTAACACGAGAGAGAGAGAGAGAGAGAGAGAGAGCGAGAGAGAGAGAGAGAGAGAGAGAGAGAGAGAGAGAGAGGGAGAGAGAGAGAGAGAGAGAGAGAGAGAGAGAGAGAG
>JAYJLV010000056.1:14605885-14632543 GCA_036873485.1 Torymus texanus
GCCCGTTTTAAAACTAGATAAAAATTCGAAAATACAGATTCCTACTTACCGACATTGTGGTTTTTATTTAATTAAATATTATAATACTCAACAATTTTTTTAAGTAATTCTCTTAGTGTTTGCAAAAGATATAAACATTCTAAAATTATGTTGGTATTTCACATCACCGTATAAGAGAGGTCGAATATACTCAAAAATTTAATTGCGAAATAAGATTAAATCGGATTTAACAACTTTTATATTACAATAGGGCACTATAAAAGATCTTTCATGAAAGCTTTCAAAACGAAAAAACATGGAAATAATTACTACAGTAATTTAAAGCTTCAATTTTTTGAAACATAATTATAATATTTTGAATAAGTCTACAGCATTGTGCGCACCAATTACAAATTTCCGTACCATCTGTACTATGCGTAAATTTGTACACGTATGTCTAGCTAAGAATGAAATAAGGAAGATAACTGTAACTGATTTAATAAAATTTAAAACGATTCCGGACTAACATATATTAAACATTTACAGCTCTGTAACCACAGAGCCATACCTGTTCGACAATATTTAGATTTTCGAAAATCGATAATCAATATTATAACATTGATGCATATTGAGGAATTTCTATAACGTATAATAATAATACCTAAAAATATTTTGAGTTAAAAGTGTAAAGGAAATAAGACTAATTTAGATTAAATCTTTAATATTAACACAATAAAACAAAATTATAGATTTTAAATTATTATAAGTATAGATAATGAGAAGTTTAGAAACAAGATTTGTGATTGTAAAGAATGAAATTGAACACCAAGATATTCGTACTTTTTTAATTTTATTTATACATAGAAAAGAAAAACGAACAAACCTTATAAAACAATTTGCACACTAACTACTGTACAGGATTGTAGCTCCTAAATTTTTATTTATCATTTTAGCATTAAAAGACGCTTAAAACAGATCTATTGACGCTAGTTCTTGCTCGATTTTTTCTCTCTACAAAGTTTTTTTAGACGACACAAGAAAATATCCTGGCTAGTATCTAAATAGAAATTGAACAAATTTGCCTGTTTGGCTAAAGGAAAATCAACAGCAGCTGGAAATGTTGAGAATTACGTGTGTGGTACGGCTATTCAAGGCTATAAAAACTGCAGGGGCAGTGTCTAAAAGTTTTTAAGATTGAAAGCACGATTTAAGTACCACTATTCCTTCTAGAGTTTCACGAACTCTATATATTGGGATATTTTTCGCAAAATAAATCTACTTTTTATTTGTCTCTTCTATTATATTAATAATGATGATAGTATTTATGACAATAATATAATAGTAGTGAATCGATTTTTGTATACATTTTGTAATATTATCAGTAGTATTATGTTTGTACTAGAACACAATACATAGATTGAATTTGAACACAAGTGATACATTACTTCTTCATAAAAGCAAAAATAACATTTGTCTCGAGATATTGGATGACAAAGTCATTAGCATCAACTTGAAGTAATCCTAATTGCACTGAATTCAAACGAAAAGAAAATCTCTTCCTTTTTAAACAATAAAACATAATAATGTTTCCTAACACATCGTAAGAAACATTTTTTCACAGTTACATTTTTTTATTTACAAAGTCTTAATATTTTTCTTAAATTAAAAATTAAAAAATAAAATGAAATAATTTGGAGACCAATTTGATTGACATTGATTACACGTTTGCATTTGATTTTAAGTTTTTCGGTTTAAAACTGATTTTATCTAGAAAAGACTGAAATTTTCTGAAAGCATCAACATTTCAAAGCGTAATATTTAGAAACAGATTTTTACTTACAAGACATAACATTGTCGAAGTAAGTGACTTAAATACGGAACATTCTCATCTTTAGCTCATCAAGAACCAATAAAATTCATAGATAAATCATCAGAAAAAGTTCATTAAAACTACACTGGAGCGTAGTATAAGAAAAGCATTAAATATATTGTAGTTATTTTATTAAGTGAATATTTTTCTTTTATCTTCTGGTACTAGAGTATTTTTCGTTTGTACCTACGTATAAAAAATTATATGTACATTTTTAAATACAATTTCGCTGTAAATTTTCGAAATTTAATTCGATTTTAATAGTTCAAAGACTAATAACTCATCTCAAAATTTAAATAAATAATCATATAATGACCGTATATCTGTTTCTTGATTATACTAAAAAGATGTGAAAACATTAGTTTTCATTTCGATAAAAATTACCATTAAAAAATGAGATAAAACAAAAACTATTATAGTAGATATTTTAATATAATTTTATGAAAAATAGAATTATTTAAATTAATGACTTTTCTTGTTTATACATACATACGTATTAATTTGATAAATATTTTTGCTAAGACAATGGTATTTGTTTGTATTATCGAATCTCCTATGAAATATACAAAATGTATAAAGAAAAGTAGAGAATGTTTATGGCGATTGTTTCTAAAGTATTCGTCATACATACTACTCATGTTTAGGACGAAAAGAAATTCACCAAAAAGAGTAAACGTTAAATATTAGTAACAAATAACAGAAAATATGAAACATTGGATTTAAAGAAACTTTTTCATGATTTGATACAAAAATACACTTTTTTATTCATCAAAAAATTTTACTAATGTTCATTAAATTAGCTTTCTACTTATTATGCGTGTAAAGACAAAGAGTTCTAATTTAAAATTTACCCTCGCTGTAAAAAAGCTAACCAGCAAACAGTCAAATCTGGAGCTTGTAGATTTTATGTTACTGACAGAAACATCTGTTACTAAAAATGTTAATTTTCGGGAGTTGGAGTTTTATGAACAAGATATGTACAGTACACAGAAACTTCATTGCTAATTATAGAGAGTATCGTTGAATAGTAACTAAATATATCTCTTATTTTTAAGTATATAGGAAATGTTTTAAGCATCTTTAAATTTGGCAATAGTATCATAAAGTCTGTAAAAAATGTGTGAGTTTATGCAACTATTATGATAGTATAAATCTTTTCGAATCATTTGGATATAAAAAAACGCAATAATTGTTAAGTTGTTTAATTATTGAAACATTATCATCATCAAAAGTATTAAAAATGTAACTTTACAATAGGTAAAACTCATTTTTTCGAAAATAACAAATATTTACAAAAAAAACGATCTTCTGTTGCCCAAAAGATGAAAAAAAAGATACCAACAGCAACATAAAACTCTACAAGTCACAACGATTCGCGCTATTTGATAACTATACACGCGACGGGGTTCGGCAGCAGTATCTTCACACTACCGGCTGATACCAAACGATTTTTCCACTAAGACATCCGGACACCAGAAGACAGTGTCTCGGCGAAAATTTCGTGCTAACTACGATGTCCTCGTGGCTGTAGCTCGAGGCCACCTCTACCAGCTGTGATGATATACTGGGCGTAGGTACGCAGTCGGACAATTCTTGACAATTGTCCGAGAAAGCCAGTAATCTAATACCCTTGCCGTAAGGCGAACAAATTAATCGACCATCAGCCGAGAAGCATAGCTCTTTGATATAGCCTGAACCAACGTTCGGTTCCTCTATATAGTGTGTAAGTCGCAGTGAATTTTGATGAATTTTGTGATTCCTGGGAATAGCGTACATGAACTGTCTGCCCTGATTGTCCTGGCTTTGCGGTAGACGATCGCCTACTATTACCACCTGAAAGTAAATTTCAAACTTTTTATTATGAATTCATTTAATAAAACATAATTACAATTATATGAAATGTTTTATGATTTCACATACCGTATGCGAGGAACGCGGTATATTAACGCTCACACTACTGTTTTGTCGAGGAGTCCACTGGTTGTCGCGGCGTTCCACGTCCAGATGAAATTCACGCTCGCTTTCGCGTCTCAGTCTTGCCTCTCGAATGGCAACTAAAGCTTCCCAGACGTCGCTCGAGTTGACATGAAGTTCCACATTGTCTGGTGAGAAATTGCCGTTTTCCACGGCACTATTACGCCGCCGGTGGCCGTTGTTGTTTGGTGGTGGATCATTATTGGAGCTTCGGCGTGTACTTGCTCGTCTACCTGCTAAAGAAATTTATGAATATCACGGATGTTATTGTACCACATAAAAACAAATGCTTTTATTTATAGTTTATCAAATTTTCATGATTGTTAGTAATCTTATATAGAAGGGTTTTAACTCGTTTAAAAAACTAAATAAATAAATAATACCAGCGAATTATTATTGTTTAAATTACTAGAAACTTTAAACAATTAAAGTCACATTCACATTAAATTACAATTCAAATAGTGATAACAAAAGATCTGATTAAAAAAAAAACTACTACTAGATTAATCTTTCAAAGATGCATAATTACCAGGACTGTGATTTGTCTCCTCCTCGTCCTCCTCATTCCTTAACCTATCATCCGCATTGCTTCTCTGCGCATAGCCATCGAGATCGACAACGACCCTGAAATTTGAGGCTCTTCTTAAGGTCCTCTCCAGGACATTTCGCCTGTTTCTCGTTCTTGGTCTCAAACTGTGTCTGAGCTCAAGCCAGTTGCCAGGTCTCGAAGGCCTGTTGGGCTGTGGAGCGTCGCTCGCATCAAAGCCGCTCGATGATCGACTTGGTGACGATCCCCTCATCGTCTGGACGATACGTGCTCGATTAGCACTATCGATAACGAAGGCTGAAGTGATCCCAGAGCGCGACGGCTGTTGTGGCTGGTTGTCATCGACTTCCTCAACAGCGAAGTCGCCGAAGCGCGACGAGGTCGGTGACGACGATTCCTCGTCTTCCTCATCTTCCTCGTCGTCTTTGTCCCGTTCTCTCTCTTGAAGTTCGTTCGTAAGGTCCGCTGCATCGCGTTCTTGAATGTCATGAATACAGGTCCACTGAAAGAATAAAAGAGAAATTTTACATTTATTATTTTGTTATAAAAAAATTATTTATTTATCGAAATTTCTTACTTTTTTATTTTTTTAATAAAATTAATAAGTAATCATTTTTACAAAAAAAAAATATTTATATCAAGTACTTATTTTCTAACCATGAGCTTAATATCAATAATTGATATTAATTATTTAAAGTTTTAAAAATACACAAAAATGAATTTACCTCTGTTTTTTCACCAGCACTAACATTTCTAGAAAGAGCACACCAGCCATGAGGGTGAACTTGTAAACTAGATATGACTTCCGCATCATCACCTTGAGGGAAATCAGTAACAAATTCAACACGATTTCTATTTCTTGAAAATAGATACGTGAAATTTGCAGCTACTGGAATTGTGGTTTGAGATAGTTGCATTAATCTATACATATTTGGCTGCAGAAAAAAATTATTTATTTTAAATGTTAATTATATATATATTTTATTGATAAAATATTATAATGTTTAATGTTATACCTTAAATCCAGCCAAATCTTGGTTCAATGTACTAAGGTTAAGATTATGAATAAGAATAAGGTATCCTGATGTTGTACATATTAACATCTTTGAGGCATCAGGACTTAATCTAGTTCTCATCAGGCCATTTGTTTGAAAAACTCGGGTTGAAAGACAACTACTTTCAGTAAAACTACAAAACCAAGAATTTTTTTTAATAATTATACATTAAATTTTATCAAGGATAATTTAAAAATAATATCATAAAATTGCACCAATAAAATAGTGCTTCTCAGAAAGAAACTGACCTATTAATGTCCCATGTAAATATAACACCATCAAAACCACTGGTCAATAATAGTTTATCTTTTGGACTATACTCAATATTTTTTACCCAGTTTGAGTGGCCTTGTAATGTTCTTATTCTCTGTTTTAGATTTCTTGCATCCCACAGAGCTACTGTACTGTCATCAGAACATGTTGCAAACATTCGTTGATCAAGGAATCTGATTCCATAAAAATGTTGAGTGAATTATTTTAAGTTTGTTTAATATTAAATAGACTATACACTTTTCAGCTCTTATACTAACCTAGCACCATTAACACAGTCATCATGTGCTTGATCTATAGAGTGAATTAATTTTCTACAAAGTGGATCAAACATTAAAATGCTTTTCTTTTCACAAGCTGCCAACAGAAGTGATCTGAAATACATACAAATTATTATTATTAACAATATTTCAAATATATAATTTATACATAATTCTTTATAAAATAATTTCAAAACTTAAATTGAATGAAATTACAATGATTCCATCACCATAAATTGATATCTGGTAAAACAAATTTAGTCATACAAAATAGTATATTTTCAAGTCAATAAAACTAACCATAAAACTATCATGCAACATTGTGATGAGTTTTTTAAAATTATTTTAAAAGAATTAAAATTCAATTAATGAATTTTGAAGTTCATACAGTGACTTCAATTGATTACTCAAGGCTAATGGACAAATAATGAATAATTCATTTATGTGTACTAAGCTACATAAGTTATATATATGTAAGACATATATTTACCCATCAGGAGAATATTCTAAGTTAAAGACACCACCATGAATTGCACTTGTGACTTTTTCACTATGATCCCATGATGTGATCGGCTGCACAGAAGTATATAATGTTTTGTAAAATTGATCATTATGACCCATGGGAAAGGGTAAGCCTAACTCTCGCTGACGCACAAACGAGTTGTTGAACAACTGTCTTGATCTAATAATGGCTTTGTGCCTGTTCAGCTCTGCTTTGATCTTAGGCATTGTGTAATAGATTATAATACAAAATCCTTTTAAAAAATGCCCTCAAATGGCACTTTCCCTCTATTTTGGAGTCCAGCTAAGTTTTCAAAAATAAAATATCTTCATTGTTCGACTACATCTGTGACTATCTTCTCCGGAAACACGGCGATATTCCAAAATATCTTTTCACGACGAAAAAAATTACCATTCACACTCTCTATGATAAAAATGAATACAACACCCAGTATCCACGCTACTGCTCCAAGGTTTGAGGTTAGGTATCAGAGTGTTTTCGCACAGCTGCGCTGGCTGCGTGTTTTGGTCTCCGATCGTCTAACCCCTTTGAAAAGCAGAGCTGCTAATCACAAGCTGATTCGGGGAGAAGCGCGAAAAGCGCCTCGTTCTCACTGAATTAGCCGTGATCTAGCGTGTTTGCGCTTCATTTAGGAAAAAAGATTGACACAATATAAATACACTCGCGCGGCCATGTTTCACGCCACACGCACTACTATAACCGTGTCCGTATCTTATACCAGACTGATTTTGACATTATGCGTTGCGTCTTGCGTGGTGCAGCGTGCCTCTCTCGATAGGTCGATTTCTCACACAGACGGAACATACGAAGAAAATGCGTGTATAGAAGCTTGAGGATGCTGCTGAAGTTTAAACTGGAGCAGATATATAGAGGAGTAAGTAGTATAAGGAGCAGGTATCCGAGAAAGAGAAACTCCAAGAGAAATCGTCAACAGAGATTAAGAATAATTAGATGACACATTAATTAAACTCTAAGCTAGATTGTGAACTTCAAACTGATTGTAAAGATTTTGTATGTGAATATGTATATGATAGAAAATAAATTTTTCCAATAAATAATGAATCACGCATCTAGGGACGATGTAAATACAAATTGTTAATTAATTTGATGTATTTAGTCATTCTTAATTCATTTTTAACATAAATTCAAAATTCGGTTAGGTTTTTATAGTTTTGGAAAATTGACTTTTCTTCTGAAAGCCCCTAGGTGAAAACTACACATTTATTAATAGGACATGTTACCAAAATAAGTCGCTCTGTACTTAAGATTTTTTTATTGTTTTTTTTTTCAAGGTATTTTTAAAGCAGTCTATATTTATGATATACAGCAGTTATTTAAATCAGTAGATGCAGTTATAGTATATGCATAAAGTTATTTACATCGACGAAATTTATCTATAACAATATATAATGGCATATGATCTTTGAATATTTTCAACCTATAAGTCGCAAAGAAAAATATTCTCGATGAAACTTTACTACTTTAACTACCTTAAAAATCTTAGTATTTTTTAGATATAACAATAAACTTTCAACAAAAAATGAAATTTTTCATATTTTCATATTTTCAGGAAAGAAAAGAGTCTATCATTTTTTTGGAAACTTCCTGTCCACGTGTTTCCAAATGGAAATCTGGTTGCATTAATTATCACACACTTCTGCAAAGTGCATTCGCCTCTCTGTCAGCTAAACATGCGCGCAATTAACAATCCGAAGTGTGAGTGACGCAACCCACATATCATTGCTCACTCCTCTCTCTTCGACACTCAACTATTACACTATATATGCAATGAAAACAAACAAAACTTCAAAATTCGTTCCCTCATTTATAACCAGCGTAGTACAACCCGCGTGACCAATGCTGACCAATCGTACGGTCGCCCGGTCTTCGTAAGCGCCGCCCTAACCTCTCAACGAAAAAAAGTCATAGGTACAGGAAAGCCGGTGCGTACGTCGAACCGGCGGAGGCGCTGCCTGCTAGTATACATATAGTACACGCCGCATATATAATACCCGTTGAGTGCCAAGCGGCTTAGCGGAACCAGCCGACGTTTTTCAAGGGTACGGCCTCGCTCGGCGTCTCAGTTCTCAGTTGTGCCTTTACCGCCAAACCAACGTCGTCTGTCTGTCTCTCTCCTTCGCCTATACACGGAGAGGAGAGAGAGAGAAAGAGCACTGTATGAGTATACGTTTCGCTTAACATATATACATATACAAGCGTACAAACGTGGCCGAAGGAATTCCAAGTGTATGTGCTCGACGTCGTGTACCGTATAGCCAGGAAAAAGGAGTGTCCCCCTACACGCCCGTATAATACCACATATACATACACCAACTACCACCACCATCACGTCTAATCAAGTATTCACAAGTGTGCGTCTTTTTTTTATTCTCAATAGCATTTTGCGTGTGTATAATTGCCAGAGAGCGAGGATCAGTTATACGTTATACCTTTGTTGTGTGCGACGAGTGCGAGTATTTAAATGTGTGTGTGTGTGTGAGTTTCTATATATTGACCTTTACGTAAAAAAAGGCGGAGCGTATTATACGACTAGTAATAGTAGTGTGCTTTGTGTGTAGTAGTAGATAGTAGTTGCTCCGGATTAGGGCGCGCGCCGGCGTCTAATGTGCTCGTTGTATCTTGTATAGATACTTATTTAGAAGAGAGTCCCGCATTACAGCACACACACACACACTCCCCCGTGCGCGAGCTTATATAGCTGTGTGTATGCGTATATAGCTTTTAGCTTCTACACTCGTTCGTTCGACCCCCGGGAAGAAGAGCCAGCCAGCCAGCCAGCCAGCCAGCGCGTATGTAACTATATACTTCATATACCTATATATCCACTACGTGTGTAAGAAATAGCTATATACAAGAAGAGAGAGAAAAAGCGCGGCGGACGCAACGACGGCGTCCTTCGACAGTTCCACATACCTACCCATCGGAGCACATAAGAGAGTGTATAGTGTGTCGCGCGGTGAGGACGATTATTCTTTGAGTGAGAAACGCGCGCGGGAGAAAGAGACGCCGGGAACGAGACACATACAGCCGCATGCACAGTAGGTACCTTTCTCCTCTCACCTATACGTATACCGCTCGTTATTCATTCCCCTCGGGAGAAATTCTCCGCGAAAGCCCTTTTTTTTCTCTCCCTCTCGCGCTCCGCTTCTCCTGTCTTCGCCGTTTTTTTTCGCGCGCGTGCCGCGCCGTTCGTAGCATGTCTGCAGCAGCGCGAACCTTTAGCCGTCGTTATAATCGAGTTTGTGTGTGATGCGTATATGCGCCGTATGTACCTACCTACGCTTTCGTTTATTCTATATAATTTGCTACATTAAGTATACGAGTTTGCGGTCTCGGATGTGTGTCTGCGTGTGTATTTGCAGTGTGTCCGGTGTATATTGGCTGTATAGAACAATGGGGGAGCCTGTGAAGGGGTGTCGACAGCTTGCTTGAGTCACTTTCCTGGAATCATATACTTTGGCACTTTGTAGAATTATGGTATATTGTAGTTTGGTTGAGAAAGGCTTATGCCAAAGAATCATAATAGATTGTAGTTTGGTTGAGAAAGGCTTATGCCAAATAATCATAATGGTTCCTGCTTGGTTGGGCTTGGTATACCCAAATTTCTTTGTTTAACTTTGTTATACTTATTCTTAGTTCTGTAGATCAATTAGTCCTAACAGAAACTTTTGCTCTAACATATCTTTGCTTGGCAAAGCATAAGTGTCTCTAACATTTATTAAATCGAGTTTTCATTGACCATCATTTCACGTTTACATTTTTTTTTTTAGACAAATAAAAAGAGGGACACATATTCATACTTAAAGCTTCTAAAAGAAAAAATATACACGAATATATAACACAGCTTAAATCTATACGCCTGCATAACCATGAATAAAGCGCCAAACAACGGCACAGGCTCTGGGGGCGATGAGAGAAACACATACGTTCGGAGATACAAATCAACAAGCAATCCCCCGAAAGCTTCTTCCTCCAGCGCTAGTTTATCCGGGAGACCAAGCGAAGTCGAATCTCTTAACAGGTTTGTCAAATTTATGTAAAAAAAAAGAAACAAAAAAAAAATGTCCAATGAAAAGAGTATCCACAGTTATTATGTTCTTTTGCTTTCATTATGTTATTTTCACGTTTTGCCTTCTTTTATAAGTACAGTTTGGTGAATGTTTTGTTTGTGGACTTTTTTTTTAAAGAAAATACTTTTGCTTCCAAAACTATATTAATATGATTTTCTCCGAATATTTTTTAAGTTATTATATTATTGAAGAATGATTTATAGCTAGGTACAGGAAATTTAACATGAAAATAAAAAAAGATAATCTAGAAGAACAAAATAATATTATTTTTTTTAATTACTTTAAAATTTATTTAATTGTATAAATGAACAAATTTACAAACTTTATATGTTGTGTATCCTTCAGATTTCATATAAAAGCTATAACTGTTATTATTGTTTTAATGGACTAAAAAATGTGGACAAAGAACAACTTTTGTCTACCATTTTTTAATTTCACATCTGTGTAACTATTGCCTCTCATCACCTCCAGTCATTCTTGCTCTCAGGGCTTCACATTTCATTCTTCTTATCAGTGAGTGCAGACCTCTTACTAATCAATTCTTAATCTATTTGTGTTACAGACCCAAGCACATTGGAGGAAGTGTAGTTAAACCACAAGGTGTAGGAAGAAACAATCAAAGAGTAAGAAGTTTTTAAAAATTTATTCATTACAAAACTTTAAACACATTTAAGTATTATCTGGGATTATTGAAATAATTCAAATATACTTAGATGCTGTAAGTTTTTATTAAGTTTGAACTTAACCTTCAAATATAGTTTTGATAGTGATACCTATTAAGATAATATTTTTTTTATAACTTCCATGATTTTGTTGTTTACTTTATGCATTTATCACATTGCAAATTTTTTATTCAAATATATTTTACTTTATAAAATTTGTATTCTCTTCATATTTCATATAAAAAGTGTATGCGGATATTTATTTTCATTGCTAGTAAGCAATGAATTATGTAATAAAACAAACATGCCTGAGGTATGCAGCTTCAATTACATGTAGTTCTAGATTCAATAGACTTAAATTAAAATTTATTTTATGAATATTAAAATGCTAGCTAAGAATTACATAAACCAAAAATATTGTAATAAATATCTAAATAGTAAGCTGTAATTCATAATTTTTGTTTTTCTAAATTTTGTTTTAAGTAAATAAAGAATAACTTAATTAAAGATAACTTCTGATTGTTTAAAATATTTAATTGTGTCTTTTTTCTAAAGGTAATTTATTTTAAAATTGATTTAAATTAAACAATAACAAAAATTTTTGATTGATATCATTCAATGACAACATGAGCAAGGAAATGCATTAATGAAATGTATGTTTTAGAGTAAACTTCGCAGTCCAGTGAAGACTGGGTTGGGCCCGCCAAGCCAGCCAATGAACCGTGTCAACAAGCCTGTTAGCATAAACAGAGTAGTGAAAAAGCCTAGTGAAGATTTGAAAGAAAAGAGTCAGATGACGAAAATGAAACAAGAAACTGAAAGTTTAGAGCAGAAACAAAAAACCTCAAATGTACAGACTGAAAATAAAGAACCAACTGAGGAAGTTGAAATTAATAAACAGACAAAAGAACCGAGTAATGCTGAAGAACACTCTTCAAATCAACAAGAAAATGGAAATGCTAATGAATTAAATGGAAAAGAAGAAACACCACAACAGAATCTGCAGGAAGAAGAAAGTAAAGAAAATGAAAATGCAGAACAGAATGGAAAAGAAGTTTCTGAAAACAATGAAAAAGAAGAAGAATTTAAATTACAGTTAGAGGTTGAAGAAAATGGTGGTAAATCTGATGAGGGTACACAAAATGAATTGCCAGAAACAGAAGCAAACAAAGAAGATAAACCTCAGAAACTCTCTAATGAGGGAGTTCAAGAAGATGTGCAACCTGCCGGCGAAAGTTGTTCTGTAGATGTAGTTGAATCTACAACATCAGAACTTTCTGAAGCTACTGAGTCATCAACTCCATCAGAAATCAAAGATAAAGATAATGAAAATCAAGATGCAAATAGTGATCCTCAATCATATAATAACTCTTCCATAATGTTGAAGGATGTAAAAATTAAATTGAATGATTGTTTAAAAGACTCAAAGGTAATAGAAATAATTTTAGCTCAAAAGTTTGATGTACATATAAATCTGTACTAATTTTGTTTAATATTTTTTTTCTTTTTTTGGTTTAATGTAGTGCTTAAGTCGAACGAAATCCTTTAAATGCAGTAACCGTAACAAGCAGATTCCAGTCTTTGGTGTATGGAATATTTTACTTTTTTTTTTTATAGCTACATTTTATGTACTTTATTTATCATTATCGAATTCTTATACTTAAATTATTTTTCTTTAAATCTAATAATACTGTTAATTAGCTGTTCTTTTAATAGAATATTTCTTAGTTTTTAAGGGGGCTTGAAGTCTATATAAAATTCTGTATTTATTGATGATAAACATTTTCTACTCCTCGACTTTTTAAATATCTAAATTATTTTTAATTTTTAATTTTACACTTGTTTAACTCATGTCTTTATTATTAAAATAAAATAGTTTTTATATTAAACTAGTACTAGTACAAATTCAAAAATTTTAATTTGTTTTTTAGGGTGAAGAAAATAACGTTGAGCAAAGTTTACCTGCATATGCTCATAAAGAAGCCACATTTGGTACAACGCTTAGAAGAATCTCAGGCAGAAATTCTATAGGCCGGATGAGAAATGTAACATTGCGAGATAGACAATCATCTCCTAATAGTTCACTTTTTGTGAACACCTCCAATTTATCTTTTGACGACACAACTTCAGACTACAAAATCCTGCGCCATCGTAGCGCTTTATCAGAACTCTCTTCGAGCATTAATGGCACACCTTATGACAGGAAACGCAAAATAATTGAGGAAAATATGAGCGCGGCAAAGAAACCAAAGACAGAAGAGAGTAGTAGTTTGTTCAACGCCTCCTTTGAATTCCTCAAATATCCCTTCCAAAGGCCTAGCCAAAATTCCACACCTTACAAATTCCAAGCAGATAAACATAATGTGAGTACTGGTGAAGAAGTACAGGCGAATGAGTCAGAAACGCCTAGAAAGTGGTGTGCCATCATGTAATGGGAAGAAATACAATTCGGTTAGACCGTAAACGAAATTGCAGGATAGGCGATATTTCGCTTATATGTAAGTGATTATTTGAATAGATGACAGAGCCCTTTATTATCATCACTCATACTTTTGTAATTTTTTTTTCATAATTAATATTCTTGTAAATTTATATTTTACAGTAAGATATTTCTTGATAGGAGTATAATAATATAACAAGCAGTTTAACATAATAGTTTTGGTTTTGTATTACTGATATTCAATTCTTAAGTTGATTTTACGAATGTTTCTACTCGGTAGAAAAAAAAATTAATTTTTATTTATACGACATTATTTATTAGAATATTAATTTCCGTAAGTGACAAAAGTATGAGTCAGATTAAACAAGGGTTTTGATCCAAATATTGAAAAGAAAGGTTCGACTTAATTTTCTATTTGATATACATATTTTATAAAACGATAAATATAACATTACACGTTCTCATGATTTTAATTTATACCTATAAAGTTTCCTATGGTTATTTTTTTGTTCTCTTAAATATTAAAAATACGTGTTTATTATTATAACGAATAATATACATGTTATATAATTTTAGTAGTTATATTCCATTTAAAAATAGAATCTTGGGTCAAAACCCTTAAAATAATGTCACATTAAATTCTAAAGCATCTTTTATTAAATTCAAGTCTGAAAATTTTTAATTATCAATAAATTTATGAAATAAATTGCTTATTAAGATTTTTTATTAGAAGATTTCGAAGCTTTTTAGTTTTGGTTTTAAATCCAGCAACAAGTATTTCTCATTTTTAATTATGAATCTTTAGATTTTAAAGTGACGGTATCATAAAATACGTTAGCGTAAGACATATACATAATATCTACTTTATGACATTTTACTTCATCCCAGCGTAGATGTATCGTTCATCCTGCAATATCTTTCAATACACGTAGAACTACGAACAACGCGAAGAATTCTGATATGCATTTAGCTGTCAGATAATTATGAGTTTAGTCTGATGTGCGCATTTCCCATGCTTAATCAACACGAGAGAACGTATATATGTATATGTATATTTTTCAACGGGATCAACTTGTTAGTAGAGGAAGTTTTCAATGAGTCCTTTGAAGTCAATGTACTTTTCTGTTTTTTTTGTGTTGTCTTCGACGTTTTTAAATAGACATAAAGGATATCTATTATTTTGTACATTAAAATTTGATGAGCTGTAATTGTTAAACAGGAGATTCGTTTTTGTGATTTCGATGGAATGCTTGTAAACATTAGTACTTATTTTTGTATTAGCTAATCAATCCATTCACATAACTATTTATACAGATTTTACTCCATGACCTTGTTAAAATGAAGCTTGAATTTGTGTACCTTCTCGTTCAATGAAAATTATTTTAATTTAAAATATGTTATGTCATGATTGTTCGATAGTGAAAACAAAAACTCGCGTTGTACCTATTTTTTTGTTGTTAGGTACTTCTGTATTATTATAAAAATGTTACCGTGTCCCGAAATTTCACGTATCAGCACGGAATAGATAAATATTAAATACACAATGGCACTTTCGTTTTTTTGTTTAGTTTTGCGTTTCGTCTATCATGTAGATTGTGAAAACTTGTGCGGAGAGAGAAATTTTGTTTCAATGCATTTTGTAAATTGATTATCTCATCGATGCGATAAATCTATGTAATTTAATGGAGGAGTTTCATAAATATAAGTATCACAAATATCATTCAACTGTAATCTCATTGAAAATAGTATATAACTTAAGTCCACTTTGCATTTATTCTAATCACAAGTCTGTAATCGTCATTGGCTTTCCATATAGGACTTTGTTGTTTGCTTGCCTTTTCTGTTGTATTAACATCATTTAAACACTAAATAACAATAGCAATGATAGCTGATTTTTATTTTTTAAGAGAATGAGGGTGTACTGTAGCAATAATCAGTCTTTGCATTGGCATGATTAAGCTCCGTTAATTTATTACAAAAAATTGTAGCAGTTTTATTAAAAATATTAGAGTTTATCCCAACAAACCCTTAAATTACTCAATACTAATAATATTATGATCCAATACATTTTTTATCTCTGCTTATCAAAGTTTAGATTCTCAATAGTTACTACAATTTAGATTCTCTAATTTCTATAAACTCAAATCTATGTAAAATAAGACAACTTTTTAAAAATGCTACAATTTTTTGATATTGAATTATTCGACTTAAAATTATTTATTTAAATGATTGTTGGCGTTATTGTAGACTTGAATTGAACGGGGATATAAAATTCTTCTTAGCGAAGACTATGTGACGTAAAAATCAACGTATGTGAAGAGTAATGAAAAAAAAGACTGCGGCGTTAATGTGTCAATGTAGTATTTGTTTACGATATATGTACCCTCAAAGAGGCATTGATCAAATACGCTGATTCGAAATAAGGGAATTGCATATCTAGCTGTTCTAACGATATTTGTTTTTTTTTTACAATTTATACTTGAAATATATGTTATTTTGATAAATCTGTTATCAGTCCATTATCTACCAAATGAAATATATAATTATTTACAAGATACATTGTTTTCATTTTACCACTCTGTTGAATTTAATAATCATATAGATATCATAATAGATTAGAGAGCAATTTCTCTTTCATTTTTCGCTTTCGCTGATTTATTACAAGATATCTAGAATATAAATATGTATTTCATTTGTGAATTTTAAAACAGATTCATTAAAATAATAATAATATCGTAGTCAATCGTAACCGAAAGTTGATGGTAAACATATTCCCGTAAGAGCATTATAAACACTGCGCGCAATTAGATTGCTTTACGTTTACAATATTGTGACGAAGAAAGACGATGCGAGATGAAATAAAAGAATCCGCGTGATGTGTGACCAAAGTCATTCGTTTGATTTTTCATGAGTTTAGCCCGAGGAGAAAAATGCAAATGTCATGTTTTCCGTTAATTTCTTCAAAAACTGACTTCTGGACGAAATTCCACCGAACTATCTATATAAAGAGCGTATAAAAACGATGATAGATAAGATATTTTTTTATAAAGATATTACAATTTCTTCAGTAGTCTCGGGTCTAAATACGAAGTCTAATCAATTTAACTTTTTACTCGTTAATTCAGTTATTATAAAGTATTAGGCAGAGAATATTAAGGCATGTAAATAAATAGAACGTATGAAGTTTATAATAAATTCTCAGACTCTATAAAATGTATATTTTTTTCCATACCACACTCATTCTAAATAATTACGAATCTGATATTTTTCTTTCTCTTATATTGATTGGGAATTTTCTTAATCTAATATAAATGAACAAAATTCACTAAAGATTGACTATACTTATAAGAAAAGTAACTAAGCACATTGCAGATTTAAGAATGCTGGGTAATTTGAATTAAGGCGCTCATCGCGCCATCGTCGCAAAAAGAAAATTCCAACAAATTTTCAGCAGATGGAGCTACTTATACATTTAAATTGAAACGCAAAACTTTAATAATTGTAAACAAACATGCTAATGAGTATCTTTCGTTTATTATGTTATGAAAAATAGTTTTTAATTTTGGGAAATATGAAATATTTTACATGTGTTAAGCTGTAAGCGATAAGTACCTACTATTGTGAATGTGAAGAAGACACTCATTGTCGCTGAAAAACGATTTAGTATTGTTTTATAAACATGTGTAGTTTTGAGAAAAGGGTAGCTGTAAACGATGATTGTTGGAAACCGGACTGCTTTAAATTTAATTCGTCTGCTTGCAAGAAATCAGGTAATATGCTTATTATTATTATTGTTATTATTGTTATGATTATTATTATTATTATTTACAAAAATATATAATATGCCAGTATTTATATGTAAATGCGTGCGTGTGCACACGCACATATAATTAGTAAAGTATACATTTATTAAAAGAAAAAGTTTTGTATGAGAGATGAATATAGCTTTTATTGTAAATAAAAAGCTACTATCAATGCAGGGTGGAATTCACGGTTTATAATTCTTTTATAATCTCATTAAGATTTTATTAAAATATATATCTCCCTATAAATTTATTCTAGTTTTTTTTTCATTTCAATAAACAAGTTTTCTCCAATTCGGCGCTAGCGTGCATTCCATACAGCGTGTATAGATACTTTAAAGAGCTTCACAAAGAAAAGGAAGCGAACGGCAACCGCTAATCAGACCCTCGACTTTACGCCCTCTCGCCAAAGCGCTCGGTCGGCTCTCGAAGAACCTCGCAGAGCTCTAATTAGACTCTCTCTCTCACTCTCTTGCACACACACACACACATTGCACTCCGCACACTCATCCTCTCGAACTATCCAGCGTACACGCACTCGATCTACTACTATATATATCGTATGCGTATATATATCGCGAATAAGGCTCGCCGTGTGCACATCGCCGCGTGGGCGCATATGGCACACGTTTGCTCGCGAACGCGAGAGAGATGGACAAAGCGAGTTAATCCCTTCCTCTCTGGCCGCACTTTGACTGCATTCCAGAAATGTGCAGCATTAAACCACGGGTTCAAAGGACGCGCGCCGCCATCGCCGCGACGCTAATCAAGTTGGCCCGGTGCGCAAACGCGTCCGGAATGTCCCAGGCGATGGCCATATATAGGAGAGAGGAGGTCGTGCTGGTATGTGCATGGGTGCAAGGAGATCTTTTAGAGAGCGGTTTGGCACCTACTGAAAGCTCGGAGTATATGGAGTAGTGGGTTGTAAGGATGGGACATACGGTGTTACGGTTACAATGTGTAAGTGTGTAAGGGAGGAGGAGATGGAGGATCGATGCAGCGATCGTTATATATTGCAGGTTGTGCTTTTTCCAAGGTTGTTCTGGAGGTTGTCAGGTAGTGGAGTAATGAGGTGGGGATCGAAGTGAGAGAAAGGTTTGTTAAATTGTAGGGATAATAAGAGAATGAAAGTCAGAAAAATTTATAATAAATTCAAATTCTTAATGAATTGTATAGGTACTTATAAGTACTTGTAATTTTGGTATGAATCATTTTTTAACAAAAACGTTAGGCTTTTAAATTCAATCGAATTACGCTATTCCTTTAATAAAATTAGTGATTTTACTTTATCATTAAATATTATGCGGTTAAATATATTAAATATCCATTTGCACAATGTGTACGTATAAAGTGTAAATAAACATAAAATAATAGGATGCCTGGTTTACTTACTAACCAAACGTTTATAAATCATTTTCAAGTGCGTAAACGAGTTATCACGTAACTATTAGGACGTGAAGTCACGTTCTAGTACCCAGGTGTTGCACTCTAATCTGTTTAAAGATGCAATATGGTTAACAAACTTGCTAACTATTGGATTTCCCCGGCTGTTCCTATAGAGTTCTGCAATCGATTTTAAAATAACAGGCTGGTTTTTTTTTAACAAATAGTGATAGTTTTAGTTTGGAAGAAATTCGTGCAATAACTTAAATTAATTATTTAAGTTGCTCACTGTAAAAATGATACTGCCTATAGATATGATATATGAATCATATTGACATAAGAGTAATAAAATCGACATAAAATGTAAAAAAAAGGAAGGAAATCTAAAAAAAAAAAAATAAAGCGTTTTGATCTGTGTATTAAGTTTTATTATATTCCCAATAGAAAATATTCGAAACATATTCATTTTATTTTATTATTACATTTTCTTATACCATGTAATAAAATACTCTAATTACATAATAAACTCATTTTTATTCATCCTCACATTCATCGTCAATAATCTCACACTGAAATCCTTATTCTCTTCCTCCCTTGTTAACGAAATTTTTTAAATCCCGACGAAACCCCTAAAAGGAATCTATCATATCTTTTGAACATAGGTAAAATTAGAATGAAATAGGATTTAATACATTTTTTTCGTTCAAAAAAGACAGTGACAAGAGAAGCGGAACTCCGCGCGAGTGTCTTGTTTTAATCTTGTAACTTCGGAAAACATTTCGCTGCTCGGTCGCGATGTACTTTGGGCTACTTCAACGCGCGCACTTTATTCCTCTGTGCGGCCCGGTAGTTATATAACGTATATTTCATCGTAGCGGCACTTTAAAGTTTTCCGCCACCGGATGGCTTGCGAATGGCAACTTTTACCCATAGCATTTCAATCTACTTTAATTCTACGCACTCCTGACTAATTTATTTTCTTCGTTGCGTTTCGTGAGAATTCGATATAATCTCGAAGGCCGAACACTTAGCTTTCGTTTGTCCTTGTTATATCCACGTGAATTTGCGTGGGAGAATAACGATATTTTATATATGATGAGTGTCGGGATAAATTGCAAAGTTTGACAATTCAGTGACGCTGTTGCTTCTCTTTTTTTTTCTAAGAAACTTGAAAACGAGAAACGGGATAAATATATATTTTTTTTTATTTAGAATCCCTCGATTTAAATACGCCGTAAATAAAACACTTCGGCAGTAAAAGGGGAAGAGCGTTTTTCCGGATAAATTCCTGTTCCGTATGTTTTATTGATGCCTATATTATACATATGCACATAAATTTACCTTACGTACACATTTTCGACGTAGGTCCGAAAATTTCGTGCAGGGTGATATGGTCGTATATATACTAAAGGCCAAAGGTCCCGACCTGTATGGCGAATGTATGAAAAAAAAATTGCTTCACGCGTCAATAACGCGTATACCTATGAGGTGAATCCGTTATAAATTCAAATTTAGCCCTTTACTGTGTATGGAATTTTTATTACATGTTGTATGTGACAAAATGTATAAAAAAAGACGGTAGTAAACTTAATTAACAATAAAAAAAGTTATGGTAGAAATAAACTTATAGAAATTTATAAAATTACCTGAAATTCTAGGGTATTGAATCCTCATGTTTTGTTTACTAGTATTATTGAAATTTTATAGATCCATTGCATTCTCCCATTCTTCGTGCATTCGAAGAAACTTTTCAGCATGCATCTTTTATCGCTTAAAAGCGCGGAAAATGTATCTAAGTTAGTAGTGTGAAAGTTTTGCGTTCGCAAGCACATCCCGCATCAAATTGTGTTATTTTTATGACGAGTCACTTCGAAGAAATACATTTAGCAGTGAAGAACATAAAAGGTGTATCTCTTGAAAATTTGAAATTCAACTTCCTTTATTGACGTTTTAAAATACAGTTCGCATATATAATAACAAAGCATTAAATTTAAACTCTCGAAACGCGAACTAAATCGTCGCGACGTTCAAATTAACTTGTGCATAGCAAACAAATTTTATCGCGTAATATGTATGCACGCCTTACCAAACTAACGTTATAACATATATACACATACACACACCAACATCAAAATTCAAAAACCCGCTGCACTAACCTTATACATCTTATATAAAACGCGCATATAAAGACACACGCGTGCGAGAGACGCGTCGACAAGTTAATGGACCGCAAGTCTGAAAGAATCATCAAAGTGTAGACTGACGATGTGAATAAGGTATACGGGTTATAGTGCTCGGCCTCCGCGTTATGCGACTCTTTACGGGTAGACGTAGTGCGTTGATGTCGCACTCTCGTGTCTTGGTTGCAGCGGTAGGTTTTGATGCGCGCGGGAAGAGGAACTGCAATGAATTTCAAAAACGTCGTCATGAAAAATGCAATTTGTCGTATAGCTACACTATGTGGATATGGAGAGTTTTAGCCATCGGCAGCAAGTGAAATTGACGTTCAGTAATAATTCAAGGATGTATAGTGGATTGAGTGGTTTTTATGGAAGAAATCATACATTTCATATCGAGTATTATAGTGTGTGTGTATATTATACATAAGGTGTGTTATTGTTTTGTTCTCTATTACATTTATTATTAAATTATTTCTATATAACTATAGTGGCAATTCTACCAATAGAAATCTCCATTTCTGTGAAAATTAATAAACAACATTACCTTCATTCCAATTGAGTACTGGGACCAAAAAAGTATAGATATATACTATACTCCACCTGCCGTTGAAAAACTTTCATTACCGACGTAATTAAATTAGCGCCTTTTCACCGCTAATAGAAATTCCTTCGAGGGCACCGCCGGCAACTTTAATGAAGCTACCTGGGCGCGCGCATTTACGAAGTTAAGTCGGCTCTTGGAAAAAAAGAAGTGAAAGAGAGAGAGAGAGAGAATATATACTTACCCGACTCCAGAGAGCGCGAAGTTAAAAAAGTGCGCTAAACAAGATCCGACGAAAAAAAAACACAACACGCACGTGAAATAAAGAGCCATCTTCATTACACGACCGCGTGCCACATGATTAATCTCGTGCGTTCTGTACCGTCGAAGGTTCGCTTCTCATCAAGAGCCGAGTGGGAGTGGACTGATAAGGCCTTTTATGTATGTATATGCGCGTAATAAGAGCGAGACGCATGAGTGCGGGAAATATGAATATATTGTAAGAGAACGATGGCGATCTTTAATTACGAAGGGTTGTTTGGTGTTTGAAATTGATATGTAATAATTGGTTGACGTGAGTGCTGAAGGTTTGAAAAATTGTTTGCGAAAGTTCTTGGGGAGAGATGAGATTATTTGTAATAAAAATGCAGGATACACTGGGAGAGGCTGAAGGAATTGCGGTTTTATGGTAGTTCTTGTATCGCGTTTATAAAGGAAAATGGAGGCGATGCATTTTAAGGAGCAATTTATATTACAAGATAGGGGAGTTTAATAAAAAGACGATAAAAACGTGAATATTAGGGAGATTCAAGAATGGGTATCGGCAAGGTTATCTCACATTATACTACCGTTTCATTGTATTTTAGAATTGCAAAATTTGGAGGTAAATATTGTCGACGACACGGTATATTTTTCATTAGTGATTTTTTAAAAATATTTTAATCTGGTGCTATGAATTCATATTGCTACTTTAACGAAGCTACTTAGCCTAAGTAGGATCGACAGATAAATTACTTGTTTTACTACTTTGAGGTGAGGATAATGAATTGATATATTTTAATAAATGCAAATTTATTAAAAATAACAGATATATATTTAGGTACAACTTATAATAGGTCAATTTATTAAAATTAAAGTTACAAATTTACAGTTGCGAATGATCTAAGTACCGGTGAACTCTTACATTTAGCATACATATAGATGGAATTTTAAAGAGAAAAAGCATAAATATTTAACACCACTATTATATTTCAAATGCTAAGTCTTTGAGCTTCTAGTGAATTATTCTTTCGAGTAATTTACGAAACTCCTTTATGAGGGAAAAACTTTGCTTCATTTTCATTTTCGCAACAAGACAAAAAGTTGGTAATCGCTTTCTTTTGAAAGATTATTTTACAATGCAAATTATTTACTAAGAGGACGGGACGACGCGCTGGATAATTAAAATGAAAAAGGTGTGCGAACCTACGGCGCGTCTAATATACGTGCGACCTCTATATATATGAATACAAATGGTTCTTAAACTACCAAGTGCATGAAAGTATGAGCTGATAATTTAATATTTTGAAATGCGATTGAAAACTAGCATATTCATACCATGAAAACTGTAAAAACGATAATAAATGTTGTATAATGTAAAATAATAAGTTACTATCTATTCAGAAATATGAAAATTATGAAAGGTATATATAACTGCAACATATAGATATACAAAAGTTACACTTAATTAAGCTACAATCATATATAATTATTAATGACACAAACGTATTTTTATTCGACTACGTTGATTAAGTAAATGTTCACTAATATTTATTAAATAGCATATATATAATTAATATATAATAATATATTTTTCAACAGACTTATAAAGTTCCCTTAAACCAGCCGCGTTTATTGAGGGCTAATTTATGACTTTAACAATTTAATCTAAAAATACATATACCATATATTAATATTCAAATATTAAAACAGTATTCGAATCCGCCAAAAATGACTCTTTACAATCCTCGAACAACCTCCTATTAATCGTATATACAGACATAATAAAGCTATTATCGTCAAACTTTGACCATCGACCCTCTCCTCTTTACAAAACACATTTCCAACTTTCCAAGAAAACCCTCTGCACATTCTCTCAGCAAGTAACGACGACGGCACGATGAAGGTACGGCCCTTGGCAGCCCTCACGTAGTCCTGGCCACAATACAGCTTTGATCCTAACGCCGTGGGGGTTACGTGAGGAGTGATGACGTACGTGGACTTCACGGCGGAAGTCTGGGCCCTGAGCTACGTCCAGGACGAGTGGTGTTGTGCGCGCTAGGCATGCCCAAGCGAGCCGCGAGCAAGAGAGCGCGTACTTTTTTACTTCTGAGCTGTTCCTGTGTGGTTGGAAAGTTGGTTTATCAGAAAGATTGATTGTTTTTGGGGAATTAGAGATATAGAGTTTGAGGATAATTGGATACGGTTGGGGTTGAAAAATAGTATTTGTAAAAAAATATTTATAGTTGTTATTATACGAGATGTGGTTTTAATTATATTACGCTACACGTTATTATGGAATATTGTAGCTATATACTTTTGTTTTGATTAAGGTGCAAATATATTTATATTAATGAGAAAGTCAATATTTTTATTTTAAAATTTTTTATAACTATTGCTACAGCGGAGCATTTTTTTAAATATATAAGCAAACGATTTAACTTTTAGAGAATGTTAAGGGTTTTCAAAATAAAACGAAATTTATACGCTATTTTCGATGTATATTATAATAACTATAAAAATACGAAATTATATGAGCATAATGTTACGAGATAATTACAACCATCCGTGGAATTGGTCCATAAGGGAGTTAACACAGCAACTTTATGGACATGGTGCGGCACATGTAAGCTTCCGAAAGCATAACACATTATGACGTGTGCCGAACATTAAATTTTCCGCAGTTAGCGGTAACGTACGCTATTTAAACATTATTGAAATAGTATATTGCGTGATTGTAGTTACTATATATATGCATACACACACACGTAGACTACATAATTTTAAATGCAAATACCAGCAATGAAGCCATTATCCACTGGTTATGTTAATAAACGGTGTATAATACCTTTGGCAAACTTGTTATTTTACATAATCTATAAAGAGCGCACCGACTGTTTATTCAATAAATTATACATAATCCCGCAAATTCCTCTTAAAAACCAATCAAACTATGCAGTGCCGAATTCTGCATCATAATAAATCCTAAAAAAATTCTTACCTGAGACACGGGAAATCGTGAAGTGTACGCTCGAGCTGGGCGGTGACCTGGTGCGCGACTTCCCGGGCGCCGGATTGTGCGCCGACGGTCGCTAGCTGACGACGTATACAGTCCTCGAGGTCGGCAGGCGCTGACGGTTGTGACTGCGAGCTGCCGCCGTTTAGGATCTTCAGGGCTTCGATACGACGTGAAGCCTGCAGAATGCCGGCCAGTCGCCAGGATAACTGTGAACGAAAGTGGATAAAGTGCTTATGAAAAGTTTAGTAAATAATAAATTTATTGTTGAAAAATATTAAACGATGATTAGAAATTTAATACCATATTATTTAATTTAATGGTGTCATTTCATTTCAATTCAGTGATGAATTTTAAAATGTTCATTTTGAAATACATGTGGAAAATGTATTACGATTTCATTTGAAAACCGATATTACGTTTTCTCTCGTTTGTCGAATGTTATAAAGATTATAGGATATAGTTTGGCTCTCAAAATATTTGATAGCATTATTGGTGCAATCGACGGGCGTAACCTTAACATTCGAAAGATAATCAATATAACTAGTTTTCATACCTAGATACCGATGAGAATTTATTGGGTTTCTGTAATAAATGTTATTACCGACCGAAATTTCGGCGAAGATTGAATCATAGGTTAATTGAATAACTCGCTAGCGCGCAATGTCACGTTAAAATAGTTATAGTACGCGTTAAATTTATTTATTCCCATTAAACTTTCTACTCTGAGTAGTAAATTTACTCCTTTAACGAATTAATTGAAGGTAAGAACTCATCAATGCTGTAATGGCTTTTTCAGGATTACCAGAAACATTAACGGCTCTTTTTCTTTTCAACTTTTTCACTGAATACGAATCCACTAGGTACTATTCGTGCGAATGGTTTTAAAGAGGATTTCGATTAAGAATTTTAATTTTAATCAACTGAATTAACGCTTTTGCACTGAACAAAAGTGTTTAAAACAGTATTTCAAGTTAGAGAAGTCACTTGAAAAAATTTGTTGTTGTTTTTATTCTTGTATTTTCTTTTTGTACACACCATCAATAGATTTATACTCTTGCTCATCATACACTTCGCAACATCATTCCCATCTATATTGTATCGATAAACTTCGAAAAAGCTGTTCTTCCTCCACATACGTACGCACACACACACACACACACACACACAAAACTTTAAGCACAGAGAATCTTCTTTGAAAAAAAAGAAACTAAAGAAGAGATATAGAGAAGAAAGCAATATCACGGAACATCCGTCGATTCGTTAACTCAGGGCCTTCGCCATATACCCCAGACAGCAATAACTAACCTGTGTATACACGATACACACACACACACACACACACATATATATATATATATATAAACACATACTCGCACAAGCGGGCGCGTTTTACAATCGATCCCTTGCCAGAGGGGATAAAACGAGAAAGCGCGAGAGGAACGCTGTCACCCGCGTCTTCAATTTCTCTGAAAGCCTTTTGAAAAATACAGATTGCCAAAGTTGACCACCGCTTCCGTTTCTTTCCTTCTTTTTCGTTTTTTTCTCTCCTCTCTCTTTCTCTCTATATATATATACACGGTAAGAACGTCGCTGCGTTTGGCACTTGGCTCTTCTCTCCTTTTGGCTTGCGGAAGTTTTCGTGAAACTCAAGCGCACCGCCGCCGCTTGTTTCCTCTCCCGAGGTTATAAAGTTCAGCCGGAAACGAGTAAAGAGACCGTTCAGTGAATTATATATATATATACACACACACACACACACACACACACACACACACACACACACACACACACACACACACACAC
>JAYJLV010000056.1:14632643-14653250 GCA_036873485.1 Torymus texanus
TTCTCTCTCTCCAATCCTATTATCAACAATGTAATTGGAGAGAGAAAACCGCGGCAGTATTGAGAAGGAGGACTGTAGTAGTAGTAGTAGTAGTAGTAGTAGTAGTAGACCTTTCGCGAACCTTGAGAAACGTGTGCAGAAGTAGTAGGCGCGGTTTTACGAGGAGTGCGTGGGTAATTTCGGGGTTCGTCGGAGTGTTTTATAGCCACCGTTGTTAAGCTACGTTTCTATAGCTTTGTTTAGTGTAATATTTACACCACACGCGTGGAGTTTCTTGTTTACGCCTTTTTTTTTTTCTTTTATTTGATATTAGGAAATGTTTAGGATTAATATTACACGTGCGAGGATTATACTTATAGTCCAGAGTGCTGTTACAATTGTAATTTTCACTTTGAAGAAGTAACACAAATAGTCGGTGATTATGTGAAATTTATTGAATTATTTACTAATGTTTTTACAATGTGTATTAATGTATCGTATAAGGCAATCGAAAATGCAACAGCTGCATGTTACTGTTATCTCTATATATATGTATATTTATTATATAATACGCGCACGTGACGTTTAGGAAACGTGATAATGTTTGAAAATAGCTTGTTAAGCCAATTTAGAATACTAAAATACTACACATTAAGGTTTAATAACTGTTATTTTCCAAGTATATGAAACCTTAAGCGTGTTACAAAGCATTGTTGATGTTTAAAGGTTACTCTTTTCAAAGTTCTTGAACCCGTTTAAACTACACTTCACACGTAAGTCCTTAATGCTACGCTCGTCTATCACCGAGTGCGCGCGGAACTTTCGCGCTGTAAGAATGAACTTAAAATCTCTTCGCGAAACAACGCAGAACCCTTCCACTTCTCGGATTCTATTCATTTATAATTACCGCCCTCGAAAGTGCTCCGCAAAAGAGTTTTTTCTTCGACCATAATATATATATATACAGACTTTTTCCTTTTACAAAAGTTAATTCCATCGTATATTGAAATTAATTAGAAACAGAGTTTTGTTGACTCTGCTACTGCTTTACAAATAAACTAACAATGTGATCATTGTTTCAAATATTCTGCTTCGAGGAATCGTAACTATTATTATTTCAATTGTTTCATTCAACTACATTCAAAAAAATTTATATTTTAAAAAGAAAAATGCTACTACATTTTAATTGTAAAGCAACGTGAAACACGCCGGAACAACCTCGGTAAGCCGTTTCATTGACTCGAACGACTCCAATTATTTGCCTATATATCTATATATACACACTTCCTCTGTCAAGCCTTTAAAGTCCCCGCTTAGTAGCTATATATACACCTATATATGCACCGCAGATAAACAGCCGTATATACACCGAACCGCCGGTAAAGATGATTAATTACTGACGAGACGCGGCACGTTTGCACGCTCGTGATCCCCTCATGCATCATAATCGCTCGCTCGAAACGTCCGTCACCTTTTTTTCCGCCGTCACAAATATTACAACGAGTGCGCACGAGACTGATGCAGATCCGTAAGGCTGACACGTTTCGCAACACGTGTGTTTGCGAGGATATTTTATTTTTAATCTGGTTTAGCTATTATTGGGTTACGAATGTTGTTTGTGTGTATAGTTTGTGTGTATCGGTTCATTTGTTAGCAAAGATTTGATTATGTTTATAATGCTTTTTAAAAATAATGAATGTATAATAGGGGTAACCGACTTTTGTTTAACAATAATTTCAATTATACGAAACGGTATTATTATATAATCATTGTTATTTATTAAAACATATTTGAACTGCCATACTGACATCGCATTACAAAGATTAAATTTATTAATAAACAATGGAGAATAAACGTCAGTAAAGAAACTGAAATTCATATATATATTTACAGTGTCAATTCACATCGCGCCCTTTCATCAGGAAAAACCATGTGTAATTTTTCAAAATATACTCCAAACTTCGCATAATTCAAGATTTCAACTCAAACTAGAGAGCAAAAGCTTTCCAAATCTTTTTTCAGAATTAATTTCGAATTCCTTCAAAAGTAACATGACCTTGAAGTTGAGCTTAAAATTCGTAAAAAATAGTGGCGCAGGGTCAACAATTGACCCAACAATTAACCTCGTAAATTTTAAGCTCAACTTCAAGCTCACGTAATTTTTCAAGGGATCAACTAATTCTGAAGAAAGCTTTGTAAAGCTTTTTCTCTCTAGTTTCCTTTTCTTTTTTCCAAATTTCATATTGAGTTGTTTTTAGTGGGATAATTTGGAAATAAACTAGAGCTATTAATGTTTAATCCGTTAAAAAAATCGTATTAGTTGCTCCAGAAAAATATACCATTCGATGGACTTTGTTCAACCGCGTATTATAAATGCTCTTATAAACGCTGTAAACAACGAGAAAAACCAATTGTCACAGGTGTACTAAAAAAAAAATTTCATATCCATTTTTCGGATTTCGTCGTAGATTTCGGTGGATTTACACACATATATGTACAAAACATGCCAGAGAGACGCAAAACCACATACCCCACATCATATCCTATCCTTGACCCATCGTCTCTATATATACAATTCCCTCTGACCGCAACTCCGTATATATGTATACAACACAGGTGTGCTGCTGATACTACTGATATTCCTGTCGGTGGCGGGCAACGTGCTGGTGATCGTAGCGATCTGTACGGACCGTGCGCTACGTCGCATCGGCAACCTTTTCCTGGCCTCGTTGGCCTTAGCCGACCTCTTCGTCGGCTGCCTGGTGATGACGTTCGCCGGTGTTAACGACCTACTCGGATACTGGGTCTTCGGCTCGGGCTTCTGCGACACGTGGGTGGCATTCGACGTCATGTGCAGCACTGCTTCGATACTCAACCTCTGCGCGATCTCGCTCGATCGGTATATACACATCAAGGACGCGCTGAGGTGAGTGGATTGTCTTTTGGTTTTTTGTTTTTCTTTTGGTAATTGTGGATTTTAAAAGTTAAAGAGTAAATGTTTCATGATGCGTAATAATTGACTTTTTACATGAATATTCTTCACATCATTTGCACAATGGAAAATCCGAAATTTAATATTTTATTGTTATTGAATAAGATCATAGCATATAGTTTATTTGATTTTTTTTTCTTTTTTATAAAAAGAATGAAGTCCGTATTAAAGTGGATTCATTTAAATTGTTTATCAGTATACCATAACTAAAAAATTAGCTTTATTTTATTTGTAGTAAATGTCTTAATTAAGTGGAAGCATTTGTATAAAAAATCAATATTTAACAATTACACAATGTACCTCCAAGTATTACTAGTTAAAAAAATATCAATTTTATTACAATTTACTTTAAATTTATACGTAATTATAAAATAAAAGCAGAATATTATTTTTAGTCATAATATTTAGCTACAAAGTAGGAAATCGATTAAATTTCGCTATGTCATAATAATCGCTGAACTTATTTCTCAGGTATCGCACGTGGATAACGAAAAGAGTCGCCTGGGCGAGTATAGCGACGGTATGGATGCTAGCCATACTCATATCCTTCTTGCCCATCAGTCTTGGGCTGCATAGGCCAAACGAGCCGCCGGTAGTTCATATCGTCGGCGAAAAGGTTAGCCATTCCAATAATTATTTTTACGATATTCATAATATAGTATAATACTTCAATTTAATCAGTCATTTGTGACGAAGATTTTCTAAACAATCTTAAAACTTATAAATTACTGTACAAAATGCATATTATATTTATTGATTTTAAATAAGTCGCCTTTTTAATTAAACGAATAATATAACACAGGCATAAGAAAATAAAAAATAGTCTGGTCGTTTGACTTGCACTACTGGAAAATTATTGGGGGAAATTGCTATGTTTTCATGTATAATTTAGCAACATTTGGCCAAACCCAAAATTTTTACAACATTTATTAGAAAAAATTACCGCGTAGACATAATCACATTAAACATGTGTTTTGGCTTCTAAAACAGGACCCCAGGATTAGCATGGTTCCATTATCTCTTAAAAAACAAAGTAAACCAATTTTTGGTATTATTTTATTTTACAGAATAATATAGCACCATTTGTTCCTATTAAGATGCACTTTCTACTTCTCAGATTATTTTTCTACAATAATTACTCCGAGATCTAAACCTGTAAATTTAAAACTTTATAAAACTCTTGAATATATCAGATTTTTTATTTCCTATATTTAAAATCCACAGTTTTAGGTCCCAGAAAAAGATTGTATAGATAAATGATCCAACGTGGATCGTAAAGGGAAAAAACGTCGTCAGAAGACTAAATTTTAGAGATTAAATTGATACAAAAAATGCGTTTAGATCGTTTATTAAGATATCTCAAAAATATTATAGTTCAGATATTTCAAAATCTTGACGAGATCGACTAATCCTGATGCCAGGTTTGTGTTTAAGAGGTCAAAATATATAGGACCATATAGTGGTTCAATCAAAAGAAGGAACAATTTTTTTTATATCCTTATATAATAATTAAGAAGTTTATCCAATTCATACACTACTATCATCATTCACTTCAACACTCCCTGACATCAACTCCTCATTGTATAACATTTTTCTCTTAACAAGTTTACTCTGACCCCCCCCCCTCACTCTCTCTCTCTCTTTCTCTTTCTTTCTCTCTCTCTTCGCGAAAGGCAGCGCATCATTGCCACCTTAACTCGATGAAAATCTCCAACGAATTTCCGGCGCGTTACATTATGTTTGCCACTAGCTGAACTTGGTAAGCAGGTCGAGGCGAAAATCTCCGGGCGCGCGCGCGAAGTGACGATGGGGCTTCTAACTTGATTTGCGGAGCTTTCAGAGAGGCTCGTGAAAAATTTACCTCTCGCACGCTATATATATATATATATATATGGTATATACAGAGTGTGCGCACGGCTCGTCTAATTACGCGTCGACTGGGAACTTAAAAGCTCGCTTATTTTTGCCGTCGTTAGCGGACGTCGGAGTATAGCGGGAGAGTTTTTTTAGAGAATGGACGGGAAAATTGTTTGTCGAGGTAGATCGGGAAGAGATGCGAAATGCGTTGATGATTCGATATAGTAGATAAATGTGCGTATAAGGGAATAGAGAAAATAAAATTTCTAAATCTTTTAACGCGTTAATATACTTACTGAATATAATTTGTATACATAAAATGATAAAAATTTGGCAAGTCATAAACGTATAATTTATGATACGATTTGAAGAGAAAGTCTCATAGGAATAGCCACTCCATTATAGATAAAGTTTTCACGGGGCATCGAATGTTTGTACGATTCATTTGAAATAATCTCGATAAAAATAAAAAAAAATGTATAATATTGTATAGTAATATGGCTATGTATTTGCAAAAGACGAGGCAATTCGAAACAGTATAAAATATATTTTTACGTCGCGATATAAAAGGCAAATTATAAAGGATACGTGAGCATTTTTTAATCATCCCCATTGTCCCGCGACCTTATACCTTTTAAAGCTTATATATATGCAGAGAAGCATCGGACGCAGTCCATTAACGCCGCGGCCCTCGAACGAATCGCTCGTAAATAAACGGTGGCCTATCTCTCGTCTTATTCTCGTGTGCACATCGCGTTCCACCTTCCATTGGCATACGCTGTTATACGTTTGATAGTTGGACGCGCGTGAGTTTACAGCACTCGTAAATGCAATTTAATGGAAAGTAGAAAGCGAATTACTGATAAAAGTTAAGTTTTATTCCTTCTTTTTTTTCTTCTTATCCTTACATCTGCTTACTTATCGATTAAATCTTAAAAAAAAGTTAATAATATACCTTGACATACAGATAATTAAAAATATTAATGTAATTGATGGTTTGAATAAATTTGTATTATATATTATATAAAATTTTATTATTAAAAATCATGAAAATGTCAAGATTTTCTATATACGGACAGAGCTTTGTAATACAAAGGGGATTATTCATTTCGCGGCCTTCAAAAGGAAACCTACATCAAGTCAATACCTCATTTTATATACAGAACAAAGGATATCCAATAGAAAATTTCGTTCATTCCTATGCAGAGAAATTGCGAATAGCATTCAGCTTATTTTGAATTATCCTAGATTTATAAGATATATAGAAATTATTTAAAGATTTAAACTGCACTGTTTAAAAGACAGAAAAGAATTAAAAACTACACAACTTTACTTAAATCACTATGTACAATAAATTAGACAATATTTTGTATAATTTATTATATACATATATAATAATTTCGAAAGGATGATTTAATAACACCCAATAATTTAAGAAATAGTTCGAGAGCATTTTCTTGGCTTCCCAGAAAGCACATATTTTAAAAAGAAATAATTCGAAACCTATTATTTAACAAATAAAAACATTTCTCCCCATCACACAACATATATATAAACGCAATAATACTAAACATGTCCCAATTCTCTAATCCCTCCATTCCTGGTTTACAGTCGTACCCAACGTGCGCGCTGGACTTGACGCCGACGTACGCGATCGTCTCGTCGTGCATCTCGTTCTACGTGCCGTGCATCGTCATGATCGGCATCTATTGCCGGCTCTACTGCTACGCCCAGAAGCACGTACGCAACATCAAGGCGGTGACGAAGCTACCCGAGCCCTCGTCCTTTGCCAAGAGCTTTCGCTCCAAGAGTAAACGCCAGCAGGCGCAGAAGCAACAACAGAAGGCACAAGCGAAACCAAAGTCGACCAGCCCATATCACAAGTCGGATCACAAAGCGGCGATCACAGTGGGCGTGATAATGGGGGTCTTTCTTATCTGCTGGGTACCCTTTTTCTGCGTCAATATTGTCGCAGCGTTCTGCAAGACTTGCATACCGGATCTGGCGTTTCAGGTAGGCGTTGTCGCTTATGATGATGTATACGGGAGTGCAAGATTATAAAGTTGAATTTGCAAAGTATAGTTTTTTATTTTTACACATTTTTTTGTTAGATATTTGTCTGCATAGACATTTTTATTTTTATAAAGTTTTAGCTTTAACTAAATTTAAAGATGACGAAGCTTCGGATTATTGAAATATTTAAATCATTTTGAAATATTAAAAATGTCAATTAATTTAACACGATCGATATTGTTTATTAACCGTTAATAAAAGATGTACTGTTCAGTCACTTTAATGTGACTTTTTTTATAACTCATAAAGTTTTCATGTTGGGGCTTTTACTCGACACATTTTACTTTCAGATCTTATTACTTTGACGTAAGCTTGAAAATTTCGATAATGTATCCCTTAATGTCTGACTAAACTTGGATGTTGTTTACTTTTAATGAAATTTACGAAATTCTATTTATTTTTAAATGGTACAACTTCTATACACTGATTTTATTTGTCTATTATAAAAGCAGTTGAAAAAGCACTTTATTACATATTAATGTAATAGAATATTTTTAAGAATTTGAGTTCTAATAAAACTCATGTAGACAGGATAATCAATGAAGACTTTATTTTTTCCTTGTTGAAAATATAGATTTAATGTAGAAACATATCGAATTGTCGGAATCTGTTCTATATGGGTTTTCATATAATTTTTCTATAAACTGTTTTTAAATGAGTTTCATATGAACATCAATCACGATTTCTATGTTACATTCTTTTATTAACGTTTCAAAAGTACTTTTTATATACAGTATGTTCTATCTGAAATGTCCTACATTTAAGAACTATTCACAGGGAAATCTAGATTAAAATCTATATACAGATTATGGAACAGATTTCTACAAAGAATTCCATATGGATTTCCATATAACATTGAGATCGATTTCGATATAGATTCTATGCTATTTTCTAGGCGAAATCCATCTTGATATTTTTAACTAGATTACTACTTTAGTTGGCTTCTGTCATTAAAGAGGATGCATTTCAAAGTAGAATATCGAACCTTTGTTCGCTGAATATTGATAATACTATATCAGAAGGTGAAAAAGGGAAGGAGTCGGAAACTCAAACTTAACCGTCAATGTGCATTTATTATAATTCTTTTACAGATCCTGACCTGGCTTGGGTACAGTAACTCGGCCTTCAACCCGATCATCTACAGTATCTTTAACACGGAATTCCGCGAGGCGTTCAAGCGCATCCTGACGAAGGGAGCACACGCCCGTTACAATCCCTCAACGAGCGAGTACGGCGAATTCCGCTCGGTGATGGTCACAAAGCGCAACGGTTCCGTTATCGAGTGCAACATTAGCCCACGCTCGTCAGCCGACAGTTGTGCAGTTGGCGCGATCGGCCAGCGTCACCGCGACACCATCGTCAGCGCCATCTAATTCGAGATTAACGACGAGCCCTGTGACACGGCGTGCTTTTCCGTTTCCGGCGACTAGGGTTCTGCCAGACAATCAGCCGAGAGAGAGAGAGAAAGAGAGAGAGAGAGAGAGAGAGAGAGAGAGAGAAAGAGAGAGAGAGAGAGAGAGAGGGAGAGATAGAAAAAGAGAGAGAAAAAGAAAAATTTTGGTACAGGCGATATAGAGAAATATATCGTCTGCGGTATAGGTTGCGTGTGACATATATGACGTATCGAGGTTAGGGTACGAACGAGAATGAGAAATGCAAATTTCTTCCTTCCAGTGACATTTCGCTAGTCCGCGAAGTGCGAGGGACGACTTTTTTGAATGAGTGGTCGTGATATTTTCGAGATTTTTCGAAGCGAATTTGCTGCAATCGTTAAGTTCTGTGTAACTGCTTTACCGACCAAGCTAGTCATGAAAATTGCTTCCAAAAGTCGTATGTTCAATTTTTAAAAGTTTGGTAAAGTGAGTACTAAATGAGCCGATTGTTCTTGATACTGTTCATTTGTGTAAAATAAGTACTTTTATAGTTGATGATCGAAAGATTCATACTTTTTAATCATAAGTAAAGTACGCATATGTTGGAAAATATGCATGTATGTATATATGCATATGTGAATTTATCAATGAATGTATTCGATAAGAAAACTGTAAAATAGAGAGAGATTGTGACTTTCAAATTAATTTTAAGAAAACAAATACATATCCGGAACAAAAACGTTTTTAAACTCTTTGTGACATTGAGATTTAATTTAAATACTGTATTCCCTTCAATTCTTTTTCAACTTTTACGAAGTAAAAACAAGACTAAACTTTGCTTCGAAAAATTTTTGGATTGTTGTTTGGTATAATAACATATAAACAAAAATTTTATACGAAAAATTATATTTCAATACTCTGAAATTTATAGGGTATAATAAATTTTAAGGTGGTGTTGTACTCGTGTACTCTGCTTTACCGACAGAGCACGGTAAATTCTATATTATCAAAATAAATATATTCGAAGTATGTCTTATAAGGAGATAGTTGCCCTGCGCCACGTATAATAATCTACCACCCTACGCAGTTGTGAACCAAAATATCAACGCCAGCCTAAACAATTTTTCGAACCAAGTTTCAGTTATTTTTCTTCGAAAATTTTTAAGTTTGTCGTTAATATTTGGGCTCAAAATGGCGTAGAATGGTAGATTATTATATTGCGCATGACAAATATCTCTTTATAAGACATAATTCGATATATTTATTTTGATAATATAGAATTTACCGTGTTCTGTCGGTAAACCAGAGTACATAAGTACAACTTCCCCTTAAAAAATTACTATTTTTTAAAAATCAAATTTAAATTTAAATTAAAAGTATTACTTTGAATTGCACAAAGCAGGATTTGTGATATTCTTATAAATTAATATAAAAGTATCGATTTGCAAATTTGCAATATCAGTAAAAGGAATAATAGTTAACATTTAAAGAAAAATTTTTCGAAGCAGAAATTAGTTCAATCATTACTTTATTGAACTTTGTAAATATTTACTTTTTACGCAATAATTTAGTTCTTTGAACAAAATAAGTCATATCAATTTATAACTTTCTTTATATACTGCAATATACATTCTTGACTAAAACTACATAGACTGATAAAAATGATTTTGTTATTTAAAATATTTATAACAAAAATCACGAGTTTCTTTGTGTTCAAATGTTTAAGCATTTATTAAAATCTCATTTAAAGAGAATGTCATTAATTGAGTTACTTCTGTAAGAGTATTTGAAAAAGTATACAAAATATGCAAGGCTACGCGAGCACAATTCATGAGTAAACGAATCGATTCGTCGGAGCGAATGATGATTCATAAGCAATGGAAAAAATTCGATGAACTATATATCTAGAGAAGAAAAATGAAAGAAATTATAAAGCAATTAATTCTGTACACAAATATTCGTATGGTTGGCTTTCATTAGAAGTTAATTTAAGTTGTAATATAAAGATAAAAATGACTTGAAGATAATAAAATTAAAAGCATATCATGTCCAATAATGTTATTTACAAAAGTTATGGAATTTAGGTTAATGATGTGTCAAAGTTAAAAGGTACCTGCACTAAAATTGTAAGAAACTGAAATAAAATTCTATATATATGAATGTTAAGTAAATGTGTATCAAATTTTAAATACTCTGTTAAGGGATAATAATTTAATAGGATCGCTCAGAAAATATCCTTTTGTATTATTTTAACGTTTAGAGTATATCAATATTTTAAAAATGTTAGAACATTTGTAAAAAATAAATTACCTATTAGATTCATCGAATTTTTTACCATTTGCGAGATGTCGTTTATTGCATCTTTATTTCAATTTTTCAGAGTATTTTCGTTTGAACGTTGAGGAAGTATGAATAAGGGCCTTCATACGAAAAAAAGAACAGATAAAAAGAACGAAAATTGCATGGGTTTTTACATCTATATAGACAAGGAACGACGAGATTCAGAAGGAATAACAGAATGTTATTCTTGTTCTTTTTCTTCTGTCCCTTTTTCGTGTATAGAGACCTTAAATCTTTGCGTGAAAAGTTGGATAATCGCCGCGATAAACATTTTTTGTACTATTGAATTTTGCTCTTACGGCGATTAAGTTTCAAAATGGTGTAAATAACTTTTTTACTCGCGATCGATTGTAGGAAATATAGTTAGTTACATTATTAAAAATTTCCGTTAATGCGCAATTCCTTTACTTATTGCCGTTATACTTATGAAAAAATATTTCATTAAAATTTATCTGTTGGCGGAGTGAACATAACATTTCAGTCAAAATACTAGTCGGCGTCCAGTTCAAATAAAATAAAGCCAACATTTATTTGTTCTTGCAAAACTTTATAATATCAAAATAACATTTGATGATTTAAGACTTTTTCAATTGACAGGTATATACCGATAAATATATTACAACTGCTGAAATACATGCATGATAAAATTATGTAAATCAATTCTTAGAGAAGTCTTTTATGCGTATTATTTTATGCACCTTGTTTTCAAAGATAATTACGTTACCGATTTCCGATACTTATATATCGAAATATTTATATTTGAATCAGAAAAAAATCTAAAAATAAAGCTTACTGAAAAAAATTAATTGAATTAGAAAATGTAAAGACTTGATAACACTACTTTTTCAATTTTCATTACATTTATTTGTAAGATATTTGTCTGGACGTATCTTTCACTTGGAAGCATATCTAAAATTTATTCAAATAGAAGTATGGTAAAAGATGAGATCTTATATCACATCTAATATAAGATCTTATATGATATCTGGTATCTGAAATTCTCCTATGAAATCTCATATGATATTTTCACCTATAGAATATTATTAGGTGTCGGAGGGAATCTGATAAATTTTCATGAAATTATTTTTTCTGAGAAAATGAAATAATATACGGCGTTTCAGAAAGTTTAAGCAATTAACAGTATTTTCAAAAGGCAAGTAAGCAATGTGATATTGGTTTAAATAAAATAATGTTATGAATTCAAAGTCTATAATTTACTCTGTATATGTTGAAATGGTGTTTGTGAACTTATATGGAAAATACGTTAAGGCGCATGATGATGATGATTTCGAAAACGCTATTCGCGCAAGGATTTATTTAACAGAAAATGCACGAATTTCGGATAATCACCAACCTGACGCAAGAAAATAATATTAGAGGAATAAAATCGAAAATAAGGAAAATAAGCAACCCAGTACATAAAGACAAATAAAAATCGTTGTACGTAAATAATGAAGTAAATAATGAAGCCCTGTTTTACAAGTAGGATATAAAAAAATTCTGCACAGAATAATCATATTTGTATGCTAATTTATCGCAATTAATATAGACAATAGATACAATTAATAGACTTTTGTACTTTCTTAATATAACGTTTCCAAACTGCTCTTCAAACTTTAAAACAGTATAATTTTTTCATTTAAAAGATTGAATATTTTATTTTAATAGCTTGATATTATGAGAAAAATCGTTTGATTTTACTAGTTTTCTACTCATTTCTGGATAAAAGTATTTGTACCGTAATGATTTTGGTATGAAAGTATTATTTTTTTTTATACATTAATTTATTAAAAATTTTCTAGCCAAAATGCTGTAACGTTTAAAATTACACAATGAAAATAATATTTGTCTGATTACATAGAGAAAAATGCTAACAAATTATAAGTTTTTTTTTACTGGGCCAAAAGTATACTGCAAATATTTAAGAAGTGAAAAATCTGTCAACTAGATCATTTATAGCAATATTTAGACAGGCGCACATGTCCTGCGATGGCAGTACGACCGAAAACATTCATTTTTCATGGTTCTTGTAAATAGTCATTAACATTTATTTTTCTATTTCACGGATTTACGAGGGTATAATACACATACGCATCGGTACGGTATAATTAGATGTATAAGGTAAAAGCAGATGATGAATTTGGCGCTTCACGATGGTATTTTATGAGTTGACACTCCCGTTGACGAGCATTAAGCTAGAAAAACGACAGTAACAAAATATTAATCTAAAAAAGTGTAAAAAAATATGTATACATAAAAGGTAAAAAAAAAACGTAAGAATATGTATAAACAGAAACCGACTTGATTCTGTACAACAAGCGTCACATATCCACGATCGTCATCTAGGAAGAATCTTCGAAGAACCGTCCGAGTGTATGAAAACAAAACAAAAAATATTAAAATAATCTCAAACAGTGCGGTGCAGTGAATTGACAAAATGAACTATTTATAGGTACAACACAATGAGCGTTCTTTGATTCCGACGTGTGTGGAGATAAAAAGGGACGGCTGCGGTGTGGGCGAGTTCCGACGAGCTTCCTACGAATACAAGTTAGCTCTAATAAACGATTGTATACAACGCCGCGACGAGACAGGGTTTACTATTTTATTGAATTTCAACAGAATTATGTTCGTGGTATTGAATTCTAGTAATAAATTATTATATCATGTTTTTACCAATAACGTCCGTTTCTTGTATTCTCAATATCTTTTATAACCATTTTAAGTGAATGATCACTGATTGTTTTTTATTTAAATACTCTCTTGACGATGCGTTGCGTACGACGTATTTATGTACACTACAAATATATTCGAATGATTGTTCTCTGTAAATATATTAATATAAGTCATCTGCGTGAGTTTATGAAAAATTTGTTTACATTAATTTATCTCCTAACAGTCTTGCCCACTTCCTAAGTTTTCAAAGTTCTTTTTTAAGTATGTATTAAATTTTTCATAGTAAAAGTCATATTTTACTGAAGCGTCAAAAAAATGTTATTATCATACTGAATGTAAAATTTACAGGTTTATTTAATTATTATAGATTGTACGTTAGAGTCTTAATGCTCACTTATCAAATTCAACGAAAAGTATCAACAAGTGCACGAATTAAATTTTCTGACTCTCAACTTGATCTTGAGGAGTAATATCGTACTCTTATTTCTGAATGGCTCAGTTTAGATCGCTGTAATATATCATAATATACATTCTATTGATTATCGATACGTTGAGGAAGTTCAACAGGTTCGTGCTCAAAGGTGATACCACGGAGCAAAGCACCAACCCACTAAGCATCGACTAGATGATAAATATAAAGGGATTCGTAATGTTGTTTGGTGGTGTCGCCAAGAGTTGTCATATTTTTCCGGAGTGTTTTCGCAGCTTCGCCGCTGGGATTTCACCCTTGGGATTCACTACTTTGCTCGTGCATCTGCTAACCAGGTTTCCTAATGTATTAGATATCTTAGAGTTCAAAATGTCTAGAACTCTTTCCGTGCTATAGTCTTTAATAAGAAAAACAAGTGTTACGTTAAGTTTTTGTTGTCAGATTTTTCGCACAACGAAAATATAGAGGGGTAAGAATTACTTACTTGAATCATTATGCGGAACTGAGTTTCTTAGGAGAAAGTATCTCAATCCATCCGTAGTACATTGCTCGGCAGCATCTAAAGGTAATACAACCTTTCCTCTGGATTTTTACATTTTCTCATCCTCAACAGTCGAATGTGAATGACAATATAAAGTTTTTGGAGGTTCTAATCCTGCTGCTATTATAAATGGAGACCAAAAAATACCGTGGAATTTTAAAATATCTTTTCAAATTACCTAAAAATTTTGTTATTAAACTATAATTGATAAATTATAATTTAAATGAAAAACATACTCGAACATTGAATGGCCAAAATTAATCAAAGAGAAATCCTTATCGGCAATAATGCAATTGATTATGGGTGTTCATCAAGACGAATCAAACGCATTAAATATGAAAATTCACCAATCCCTCATAAGCTACTGGAAATGTTATGCACCCAACGGCTTGTTTGAAGAAGATTGTAAAAGCGCTAAAGAGGAAATAGTTACAGGCAAGAGTCGCAACAAGTCACGAGCGTAGCTTTATCACTAATCAGTGTGATCTTGACCATGACAGACCCTCTACTAGAGAGCATCGAGGATATCAACGGGGATGAATTTGAACTCTGTATCGATTAGCTCACCGATTCATTCTGCCCCAATTCTCAAAATCATTTCAGGAGATAATGAGAAATACTAAACCGGATAAATACTTATTTAGCATGGATTTCTTCGCTAAAATTATTTAAGTACATTGCTAAGAAGGTCCAAACAAACCCAAACAAACCCTATTCACGGGAAACGCTTAACACCTATAGAGTATATATATTCGACGAGTTCGGACACCTAGAAGCCAAAACCTATACGGAGCGCACCATCTGGACACTGTAATAGTTTACGCCTAAAACCGGCATTAAATCGTCGCTCCCAACGGAGACTAGCACATTACAAATTTCCGGCGAAGACTACTAGCACATTCGCGCTTCTAATTATATAAAATTTATGAAAATCAAAGGGTATATAAGAATATTTGCGTACAAAAAATCTTAATCTGTCTAATTAACATGTATATTTTTCACATTTATTTTTTAAAACAAGATTCAAAATGAATAAGTGAAATTAATTAATTTATTAAAATAAATCTTTTTATTATTCACTTTGAATCTTATTTTAAAAAATCAATGGGAGAAAATATTACAAATTTTATAAAATTAGGAGCGCGAAATGTGCTAGTCTTCGCGGGAGGATTTGAAATGTGCTATAGTCTTCGTAGGGAGCGACGATATGTTCAACAAGTTTCGATACCTATAGACACACAAACCTACAGAGTGCACCACCTGTAGTAATATAATCGTCTATCCACAACAACCACATATTTATTATCCGTTAAGACTGCGAATTTTGGGAAAATAATTATTTCTATCAGCGCAAATTTTGTAATTTCTTTTAAGTTTTCATGTGTATTCGTAAATTTGAAAAACCTTCTCTCTTGAACGATATAGCTCGAGAAATAGATGGACAAATGGTAACAGATAATTCAGGAACAATAGCAAAATTATTAAACAAAGAAGCAGTAGAAGTGATAATTCGTTCTACGTAGGACAGATTGTGGCCGAAATTTATGGCCTTTGGTACTGCCAGTGCTGGAATATTAGCCATCATCATGATCTTCCAGATAATTAAAATGTTTATTGAAATTCTAATAAATGGATTTCTTTTGCGTAAAGTTTATGGTTGGTCGATACCAAGAGGGATCGAGGGGATCAATTTTTGACCTGCACCAACCAAAAGTTTTCAAATTGTAATAAACACAGCTATACTGCATTTTAATCTCTTCTGTAACCTTCGTACTTTCCCTTTTTATTATAGTATACATTTTTCTTTTCTTTTTTTAAATGCCGAACCGAAAAGTTTGTTCATTGTAGTAATAAAACTAAGTCGTTGAGAAAAATCTGTATTCTCACGTTCTAAGAACCCACACACTCCTTAAGAGACCTTATCTCGTCTCGATGCACTGTGCACATGTGTTTACACTTCTAAAGAAATTTTCTTTTTTCTTGTAGCCTACGACAAAATATTACTTTCAGTTTTTAAACTTATAATACTTAGAATTGTTTAACTATCTCGTATTTTTTAATTCTGATAAAATAGTTTAATTATAATAATTTTTGTCCTTGTTCCAATATAAAACAAATCATTTAAAAATTCAATAAAATAAGTTTTTCTTTATTTAAAAATGTAAGGATTACAAATTTAACGACTGAAAATAATTAAGAATAGCATATTATACCATTTAACATAAAATCTGTTTGTTTTATCTCTTTAGCTGTTTAAATAAAATATATATTTGTTTAATAATAAATATGATCATTGTATAACACAAAACCCGCATCGATCTAGCTCTAAATTTGCGTATTTTTAAGAGCCTACACAGCACGGAAATATTGCCTCAACATTGCTGGACTATTTCATTATTGCTATAATATTACAATGATGTATTGCCAGAATATTTTTAAAATATTGCAACAACATTAAATGTCCGCCTTGTTTCTATTGCAGTAATATTGCACAAAATCTTGTAGCAATATTGCTGTAATAAATATTAAATATTGTCTGAAAATATTGGACAATATTATATCAACTGTCGCGGACGAGCCTCCGCCGCGTATACCGTATACGTGAAAGGCGAGAGTGCAGATTCAGCATTGTAAGAGTGTCTCATTCGTTATAGCTCGGTTAGTAGAGCACCGGTCTTTGGATCGAGGGTCCGTGTGTTCGAGTCCCGGTCGTCGTATATTTTTTCACGTCTTATTCTTTATTTCGGCCGCACGTTACACATTGCATAAATATTTAATAATATTAAATAATATCTCTGCAATATTGTCCAGTATTTATTTTACAATATAACAAATGTTTTGATATTACTGCAATATTACTGAAATATTGCAGATATATTCTGGCAATATATCTTAATATTTTTTGAAATATTTCTGAAATATTGCTGCAACGTTTACATATACGAATGCAAAAAAATAATACTATTGCATTAACGTTGTTGAAATATTGCATCTGCATTAAGGATAATCAAAATTGTGACAACGTTTATAATAATTGCCTCTATATTATTACGAAATATTGCAATGATATTGCAGTAATGTGATTAACGCAACAACAACATTACATGAATATTACAGGAATCTTGTCGAAATATTAACAAAATATTGCATAAATATTAATGCAACATTGATACAACAGCCCTACATTATTTTACAAATAATACAACAGCATTGGTATAATATTAAAGAAATATTGCATAAATCTTGCAGAAATAGTGCACAAATCTTGCAGAATATTTCATAAATCTTGCAGAAATATTGCGCATGCACAAACAAATTAGATCAAATTAAAGTATTATTGACTGCAAGTACTTCAATTTTTTATACTTAAATTCACTGGTGGATAAATACGTCGATCTGACTCAATTATACATGCATAATTGAAAAATAAAAATGGTGTTTTTCAGCGCGCGAAACGGGTGTAAATTCAAATAAATAAGGTCAACTCCAACTTGAATTTAACCGCGCTTGTCTTATTGGCTAATTCTGTTGTATCGTCTACTGCGTACTACCTATTGGTGAGAATGGAGTCAGTAAAAAACGGTTAAATTCAAAACGGAGCAGGATTCGGGATTGCGGGGGCGGCGGGGCGCAGAACGAAATAGAGCACGGAGCAGAGCGCGACGGCTCTTTTGCACATTGCCCGTTTATCCTGATATACATTGCAGTTTTATAAATTTTTCAGTTTCAGTTGCAAAAGAAACTTTTCAAGTTAACTTAAGCTATCAGATATATTTTGAAGTATAGAATAGAGATTTTATTTAGTTGAAATGGACAGTAAGTTATGATTTTAATTTAATTTGTTATACAAACTGGTCATGACTTTTAGACTCATACTTATTATTGATTGAACATAGTAAAATTATTGCATATATTATAAGTTAATTAATATTATTCGACAAATATTTTAAAAAAGCAAATGTTATTTTTAATTTTTAGATAATTTAAACGAAATAAATCAACGAGAAATCGATGAACTTCTGGGAGACTTTCTTTTGGCTGCAATATTGCATTCGTTATTGTAGAATCCATATATTTCAGAGATTAATAAATAGATTAAATTCTAATTACAATATTCCCACAAGAAAAACATTATCTACAAGTATTTTAGATGCTCATTACAACAGTCATGAAGCATCTACAGCTGAAATTCAACCCAAAGAAGCAGTGTTACGTCTAGATGGATGGAAAAATTCGTCAGCAAACCAAAAAAATGTTGTTGCCTTGCTTAAAGTAGGAAAAAAATACATATTTTTAAATTCTTTGAATTTCAGTACCATCAGAGAAACTGGACAAGCATTGACTGACGTAGTCAACGAAAGCATTGGTATGGCTAGAAAAAAATATGATATACATATTTACGGAGTTGCTCCTGATAATGCATCTAATATGCTTTGTATGGGTAATAGCCATAGTGGCCATTTACTTTGTAAATCTGCTGTTGATAACAACTTTGCGGCACAAGTTAATAAATTACAGAAGGAATTCAAAAATACTGCGTTGGAGAGCCAATTGCTTGAATTAGGAGGTATCCTAATGGTTCCGATTGCAGAGACAAGATGGTGTAGTCATCGAGATGCATTCAGGAGATGTTTGAGAAATTTACCCCTAATGCGACAAATCGCAGATCGAGATGAAAATCAACGTTTTCTTTCGAACGAGAGCTTGAATTTATTAAACGATCCAGGGTTTGAAGTCACGCTCATCGATAGCATTGCTCAATCTATCGAACTGGGGTTGTCACTAAGAATTCCAACTAATAATGACGAATATCAACGTTTCATCCACGACCGCCTATTAAAAGCCGTAGACGTCAACGGACTTGCGGTCAATTTTTTGCACCCGGTATATCAAGATCGAAGATTTGAAGGAAATGAGCAGTATATCAATAAGATGGGAAATTTTTTCCAAGGTGCATTAACAACTGAACCGGGAAGACAACAACTCCAACAATATAAAAACAGAGAAGGCATTTCTGGAAGACTGTTTCAACGAAATTACCAATTCGCACTAAACTTCTGGAATGCAGCTAAAAGATTGGCTCCTGAACTTGGTTCATTAGCAATCAAATTGCAAAACATGTGTGCTTCAACCGGACAATTAGAGCGACTCTTGTCGGAATGGTCGTACGTTCACTCTGTGCGAAGAAATAGACTAACATCTGTAAGATCGGCGAAACTAATTTCTTTATATTATGACAAAAGATTTAATGATATTAATAGATAAGCTATGCCGGTTCTGACTCAATTGAGCAAGAACCCGCAATTCCACGAAGCCCAATAACCCAAGTTGAGCCAGAACCCGGATAGGGTTTCTGGCTCGCCCACAGTTCCACGAGGCCCATAACCCAAGTTTTGAGCCAAAACCCATAATTCCACGAGGCCCATTAACCCAAGTTTTGAGCCAGAACCCGCATATGGTTTCTGGGTGTCGCCCATAATAGCACAAGGTCCAATAACCCAAGTGAGCCAGAAATTCGACGAGCAATCAGCAGCCAACGGCGAGCAGCGGGCAGCGAGCAGCGGGCGGCGGCATATAGTCACTAATCTAGGATCTCGAAAAACTGATATTTCATTTCACTAAAGTTAAAACGATTTAACAACAACTTCTTCAGTCCACCAATGACGTAAATTCTCTTAGCATCTTTGAAGTAGTAGATAAGCGGTGACTCTAGAACCGGCACTAGTACAGCCAGCAGTCAGCATCTTGCAGCGGGCGGTCAGATGTCTGGCGTTTTGCAGCTTATTTTCTAGTTAACATTTAAAACTTTTTATAACCCTATTTCTCAGGAAAAGAGCGGGTATTTGTTGAAAATTTTTCGGTACATGTTTTCCATGACGACGACTTTTTCTTGTCGTTTTTTGTTGTTGTTGCTGCTCAGGAGCAACGTGTGGGCTGTTTTGACCCATTTTAATAAAGGAAAAACTGTATATTCTTTTGGGTTTATATAGATGAAGTCTCGTCTAACTACTTGCGGGAGTAAACGTAGCCACCTAACGGTGATCTATAAAACCATTGAAGGAGCCCCACCTCGCTCCAATCATGTGATGTTCTACCTATCATGTAACCCCTTCTTACCCGCACCTTTTTTCGATTATTCTTTCTTACAATCAGGCTTGCATTCCCGTTTCGTATTGGAATCGTTGCGGTGAAACTTTTATGCGCTTTACGTTATGCATAGCACATATAGTTTTATACACTCCATTCCACAATAGTCCATAACAGTAAAATTCTAACCATAATGTCAACATTGGCCTATCCTTAGCCAATGTCTCTGTTTTTAAATAATCAAGTACAATATAACTTT
>JAYJLV010000056.1:14653350-14721390 GCA_036873485.1 Torymus texanus
GCATCTAAATTTATAAGGATATGATGATGTGTCTTCTGGAACAGACCACTTTTTATTTTTTGTGTGCCTGTGTAATGGTTTAAAGTTTAAATGTATTTTTAGTATGTTATATTTATTCATGAAAAAGCATATGTCATTTATTTGATCTATGTTTTATAAGTATTCAAAGAACACTGTGAAAGTAATATTTTGATGTAAATAACAAACAACTGCTTAAATATCAATTTTTCTCAACCTTTGCTCTATATAAAGAGAGATGGACTTGACATCGTCACCTCTAATGATTTTAATTGGTCGATTTGAAATGGACATGTGAAATTTGATTAGCCCACGATAGGACATGTGCAGCGCACATCGACACTTCTAGTAATAGAAAAATAACATCAAACATTAGCTAAATTAAGGAAAAATTATTCATAAGAAGTAAACATTTAATTTTTTTAAAAGGAGAATTCTTAGATCAAATATTGTTTGTGTACAGTATGAACTAAGTTGTTGATTTTGTTTATTTTTTTTGTTTTATAGGAAGTAGCACTGAAATTGGAAAACATTCGAGCACGCCATCCACAGCTACTATATGAGTCCAAGTTATACAGGATATTGAATGGTGGTTTAGGCATACCCCATATACGCTGGTAAGATTTTATTAATATTGTGAATTTGTATTACTGCCATGCTATTCTCTGATTTACTATGCTTATATACTTTTAAGAGTAGTATATGAGTGATTTATTATACTAATATGATTTATTGTAAAAAATTATTAAACTTAATCAATTGAATATTTAGTTTACATTTAATTAAATATATCCAACAGTTTATTTTATTAACCAACTAATAAGACATATTCAGTTTAAAATCTTCAATTATTACAATATATATTTTTCTCTAGGTATGGACAAGAGCGAGAGTATAATGTCCTCGTAATGGATCTATTGGGTCCATCACTTGAAGACTTGTTTACATTTTGCTCTCGAAAATTCACAATCAAGACAGTTCTCATGTTAGCTGACCAAATGATAGCCAGGATTGAATATGTTCATTGCAAACATTTTATTCATAGAGATCTCAAGCCAGACAACTTTTTAATGGGAATTGGCCGCCACTGCAATAAGGTACTCTATTTAAGTCATTTTATTTAAAAAATCATAAGTTTAATTTTCAATTATATTTCTTGTTAGAAATCTTAGTATCTTAACGATTTTCAATAACTTACATTTGCTGATATAAATTGAACATGTTATTATTGATAACTTTTTAAACGTTCTTAAAAATAAATTTGCTATTTTTATAAATAATCGAAATTTTTTATCCCTATATAAAAGAATAGTATAAAATACTATCATCTGTAATACTAAATTTGCATCGTGCAAAGTAACAAAGAAAAACAGCTGATTTCTCTCTCTAACAGTCTTGCTCAAAATGGACGCTCTTTCCGTTACAGCTGTTCCTTATTGACTTTGGACTGGCCAAGAAGTTCCGCGACAGCCGCACCCGATCGCACATTGCGTACCGCGATGACAAGAATCTGACGGGCACAGCGAGGTATGCCTCGATTAACGCTCATCTCTGTATCGAGCAGAGCCGCCGTGATGACATGGAGTCGCTCGGCTACGTGCTTATGTACTTCAACCGGGGCTCGTTGCCTTGGCAAGGCCTCAAAGCGGTGACGAAGAAACAAAAGTACGAGAAGATCAGCGAGAAGAAGATGTCCACACCTGTCGAGTTTCTGTGTAAGGTAAGTGAGAAAACAAGAATTTTATCTATGCAAACATTGGAGCAACGTTTTCGCGCCATGACCTAGCAAGCAAAAATTTTGGTACAGGTATATGGTGCAGAGAGGTACTTTTCGAAGTTCCCTTGATCGCTAGATAATTGTTCTTCTGTTTAAAATGGAGCAGTGAAAAAGTTTAATAAGGAAGTATGAAAGCCGTTCTTTTTTCTTTATTTACAAAATTTTATGGTGAGTTAAAGGGGTAACATTTTCTAAATAAAAAGTATAAAAATCTGAATTAGCTGGGCTTTGTTATTCTCAGTAACTTTAAATGTAACAAAGTTAATAATGCTAACATTAATATTAAATCATTCTTATATAAATACAAGTTTTGAAGTTTCCATCAGAAATCACGAATGCCTCTTATTAACAATGAAAAAGTATACTATATTTTTATGATTTCGAATCGTTTTGGCAGTAGTAACTCAGTATACAAAGTATTAATTTACTATATACAATACCTGCTCTATTTATAAACACATTGAAGAAGTTTATATTAATTAAACCATTTGCTCTACTTTTATATAGCAATGAATTCTTGTGCTAGTATCATCTGTAAAATTAAACACAAGCTACAAAAGCAATGAAAATATTATTATATATTATTCTTATAATAATAAGCCACAGTATAGATGTATATTCGCTTAATTAATATTATAAATTATTGATTGAAAAAGATTCTCATTTAAAACAACGAATACATTTTGACGTATTTTGTGCATTCAATTGAAATTAATTTTATTACTTTAGGGCTTCCCAGCTGAGTTCGCAATGTACCTAAATTATTGTCGAGGCTTGCGTTTCGATGAGTGTCCGGACTACATGTACCTGCGTCAACTGTTCCGCATCCTCTTCCGTACACTCAACTACCAATACGATTACACGTTCGACTGGACGCTGCTGAAACAAAAGGCCGCTGTAAACATAAATAACGGCCTGCAGATGACACCCGGTCCTGGACAATCACAGCCCACGCAGGGCCAGGGTCAGGGCCAGGGCCAAGCACCTGCCCAATCAGGTGCTTATGAGAACGAGTGACTCGACCGCATTGCTCGGATGAGGTAGAAAGATATGTATGCTGAATGGTGAAACTCGGGACAATCAATACGCGTTAAAATCTAAAAAGAAATTTAAAAAAAAACATAAATATACAATTAGTGAACTTTTTTTTAATCCTTAACTTCACTGTACATAGTTGTGTATATGAATCACTTTAAAAATTTGATATTACTAGCAGTGTCAATGCGCGCTGTGCGCGCCCTATCGTGGGCCAATTAAATTTTACATGTCCATTTCAAATCGACCAATCACAATCATTAGAGTTGACAATCTCAAGTTCATCTCTTTTTTATATAGGATTTTATAAAATTTGTTTTTTAGTTTTAACTTATAACTACTAATTTTCAACAGATGTTTATTAATAATTAAAATTATTCAGAATTATACAAATGAATTTTCACGAACAACTATACAAAACTATTATTTTTGGATTTTAACGCATTGTGATGCATTTAAAAAAAGAGATCGATATTCACGTTGATATGTGACGATTCTATCCATTAATTTTCATTTTTCTTACTAACTTATATTGGATGAACATTATAACACCAAAAAATTAGAAAATTATATGTAAAAAAAGATTTCAAAATTACTTTTGAAATCGATCTTTTAAAAAATAAATATGCAAGATAAAAGAATTATATAAATTTAAGACAAAATCTGTAATAATTTTATTGCAGAAATGAACAGAATTGAGATTAAACGTATTTTATTTTTTATCCTAAAGAAGATATAATTTGCTTCATAAAATATTAAATATGTTGCACATAAGTTGTATTTTATTGTATATATTAAATATTATAGTTCAATAACGATCATTTTTTTTCAATATAAATAGCCATAAATGATAAGTGTATACGTTAAATAGCTAAAAAGTAGACTTAAAATTAATTCTGATATACAGCATTGACTTCAAGAGCAAATATAATTTAATATGTTTATCAAAGATAAAAAAAATGATTTACTTTATATCATACAATTACAAAATTAACAATTGTTCAATGAGTTCTTTTAACTTATTCAAGAAATTTCTATTTTTCTGACATTTCTATTAAATTTACGACTATTTGTGTTGTATTTGTATTGTACTAATATTGTAAAATTTTAAAATATTCATAATTTGAAAATGTATAGGAATTTTTTAAATAAAAAGATAAATATATATTAGCCATGATATTCACATTCAATTTGAATAGATAAAATAAATGATAACTACGATAAACGAAAAAAATGATGTTTACGTTTCGGGTGAATTGTAGCTTTCCGGCAATATTTTTGCTACTACTGAAAGTGGTAAATGAAAAAGGCCTATTTAAAGTTAAAAATCCGGGGTTATCTTGATTTTTAAAGAAAGTGGACTTATTCAATTATTTCGGGAAGCCACAGATATATAAAACAAACTTACAATAAAAAAAAAAATTTCTTGATCATAATTTAAAGCAATTGTTAAACTCTGCAATTTTGAACGCCCAATATTGATTTATTTGTTCTTTTCTTTGATATATTGTATGTTATCTTGCGTCATCAGATCTACTCTACGAGAGGATAAGACCATGGATGGAAAAACTCCCCGTGATTAATCCTGACGCGCCAACAGAAAAACGTTTAGCACTGTCATAACACTGCCTTCCTTTCATATTTTTCTTTCAATTTCAAGAAAAATCTTCATCTTCATTAAAAAAAGAAATCTGGAAATCCGAAATATTTTTTAAATATTTAATCTTGATCTAACGGAACATAAGTTTATTTCATTGTGACTACACTTGAATCAATTTAGTTGCATTATACTTTAAAAACTTTAGTTGTAAAGAAGAAAGTTAAGTGATAGATGTGTTAATATAGACTCAAATTTCGTACACCATTGAATGCATTTTTGCAATTCTCTGCTTCTTTTCAATTTGATTTTGAAACCTTTATTTATTATAATTTAGATTTGAATTACTTTATCGTTATAAAACAAGAAATCATTCTTGGTTCCAAGTACGAATTTAGGCATTATGTATTAAAATAATATCATATTTATATATTTCAATTCTTTTTTTTTTTTTTTTTTTAACTAAGTCGAAATAATTTTACTTTGCTATGATTAATTATTTTAAAATGATTTTAACATACTAAGAGCATTATTGATAAGACGACTATAGCTTGCACAAAACACCTTTGTGGGGAAAAGGACAAAAGGTAATATAGGCTTATATATTAATAATAGGCTTTACATGTGTATAAAAATCATTTTTAAATAATCCAGTTTTTTATTTATAGAAAAATTTAATTGAGATCAGAACTAGAATAGAAAGAATTTTCAACTGTTACATATGGATTAAAATATTAAAATGGTAAAAAATTTTAAAGAGTTATTTCCTTCTCAATTTATTTTTGCATTTAATGCAAGGTGATGTGTACAGTAGCTAATGAAACTAAAATAAGCTAAAAGAATAGTCCCTCATCTTGTAGTTCTTATTAAAATCACAATCAAATTTTGGTTTTGTCAATTTCTTTATACTAAAATTGAGATACATGTATTGCATATATACTATACGGAAACATTAAACATGTAAGTGTACAGTATAGCTATTAAAAAATCGAAACCAAAGTTGGGAATGTATATTTTAAAATATTTGAATTATATTGAGAAAAATTATTTAAAAACTTTATATAAATGCTCCTAATAATAAAGTTACCTCATATAAAAATAGTTTGTCACTGAAATTACTCTTAATTATAACACTAAGTATAATAATTTTTTACACTGATTCACTTATTATAAATAATTGTCTGTTATCAACATTAATATAAAAATAAACATTTTAAATATTATTTTCATTAGTTTCTATTCAGATTAAATTCTTTCTAATAAAATTAAATTTTTTTAATAAGGTACTTTATTATCAGGAGGATGTAAAGAATTATATTTCTTAAGCTAACATTGAAATAAACTTATTAGCAATATTTATTCATAATAGAGAAATATATAATGTTAAGAAAATAAAGTTGTATTAACTTAAATTTACTTATATACAATTAAAATAAAAAAAAATTAAATTTTAAAATTTTATTGAGAAAATCAAAAGAGAAAAGAAGAATGATATTTTAAGCCTTATTACTTAACTTATGTTTAGTTTAAACTGAATATCTGTGTACTGACCCTCAGAAATGTTCGATAATTTTTAAGCGTCCATTACTACTGTACCGCTAATAAATATAGAAATAAAATATTTGATTTATGGTAAATAATGTTTTTTTTATTCTTACAAAACATTTAATAAATTTTCAAATTATTTCGTGATATATTTAACTGCAATGTTTTTCTAATTTTTTTGACGTATCGTGTAGGAAATAAATTTATTAATATTAAACGAGTTAAACGAATTTTGAAAACAAAAAAATTATTTCATTGCTCGTGAAATTAAATCTCTAGTAAGAGTAAGTTAACTAGCATTTTTTCAAATAATTTAAAAAATTTGGTGTTTTACATGTACGAGACGCAATGTAAGCTTTATTTATAAGCTTGATTAAATTTTCTGAAAATAGTTTGTCAATTTATCCAGTTCTGTTCTTAATGTCGCGTTAACTCTAGTAAAAAATTATATTGAAAAATCATATAGAATAACACTCAGTGACAATTTTATTTTTTCTACATCTGTTTCAGGAACGCGTTAAAAAGAAAAATCCTTCGTTTCATGGTAGCACCAAACCTGAGAGAGAAAATGAAAAAGAAAGAGCGCGTGAACGATAATATCGTAAGTATATAAATGAAAACAAGAGAAAAAAAATCCAAAAAAATAATAAAAGAATGGAGAAGAATATCCGGACTCGCAGACTGCGAGAAAGAGAGAAGAGAAAAAGCGGCGGCAAGAGACGACGTTGATCCGAAGGCGACCGTATGCGCACGGTCGAGCCGAGTTTCTTTGAGATCCTTAACAGTAAAAACGCATCGCACTGAGAAAGAGAATGAGGCGGAAATTGTTCACGATGTACGAAAAATCAGAAAAAGTACTGTGCTTCGGAAAACTCGGTGTTTCGATTGATTGACCAGCGCCACTCTTCTTCGCTCGTCGATGGAAAAAATAATCAAGTGCAAAGATGGCATATTTCTCATTTACCTTTTTGTTATATTGACTATTTAATTACATCGTTAACGTATATCATCATTTAAGCCTGAGTTTTTAATTGACTCCGAATGTTGAATGGTTGAATGAGAAAAAACAAAAATAATAAGAAAAACAAACAGAGTCTTCGTCAATAGTATATATATTTAATTATCACAGACACACGTACACACGTGCATACATAAACAAACACACACCGTGTTTCATCAGAATCCATTCTGTCAAGTGATCTACGATTTAGAGTACAGTAATATACGAATATATAAATGTGTGTGTGTGTATGTTTCTGAAAGTGATTCAGATGAACGAAGCAGTGGTGAGTTAAGTGTTCCACAAAATAATATTGGTAATAAAGAAAAAAACTTACTCTTTTCATCTCAAGGAAGTATTTATTCTCAATATTTATATAAAGCAGAACGTTCTAATAATTTATACGGCTACTTTCAGTGTCCTTATGATGAAGTATCAGAAAAATGATTGCATTTGATAATACACACACGCACACACATAATATACACAATTTTCATAGACAGAAAGAAAGACGTTTGGAATATTAGAGTTTGCGTGTCGAAATCATTCAGAAACAACAACAAATGATGTATTAGGTTGTTACAAAAGTTCTGTTGCATTTTCAGTGTTGCTCTTTAGTGATAAACAAAATAATGGTTGAAAATTAACGAAGTAATAGTTTTATTTTAAATCTAAGGGGCTTGATAGTAAAGGCGACATATTATATTTTTTTTTATACGATCCTAACTTTTTATTTTTATTTAAGCCTGAAAAATTACATTCAAAAACCGACAGAAGTTCTGGAAATACCTAATAAAGTGAACATTTTTGTATTTATTCTATTAATCGGACATATGATAATAAAAAATAAATAAACTCTGTACTTGTGCGCGTGAGAATGCAATGAAGGTTCGTGAAGCTGTTTATATTTTCCCTTTGACATAGTACTGGACTATTATAGTATTGCAACAAAGAAAAGACGAAGAAACAAAAAAGTAAAAATATAAGAATTTTCATAGGTCAATCGAAAAACAAAAGAAAAAAAAATAATTGCAAGGTTGCGCGTGCTTATCTTCGTGATAAAATTAATAGACTTTTGTACCTTATTAACATAACGTTTTCAAACTGCTATTTAAAAGATAAAGCTGGCTATTTTTTCATTTATAAAATTGAATATTTTGTTTAGTAGTTTGATATTATGAAAAAAATCACTTTATTCTACTAGATTTCTACTTATTTCTGCATAAAAGTATTAGTACCGTAATGTTGATTTTCGTACAAAAGTATTATTTTTTTATAAACTATATTTATTAAAAGTTGTTTAGCCTAAATGCTGTAACATCTAAAATTACGCAATGAACATAAGATCTGTCTAATTACATAAAGAAAATCGCTACCAAATAAAAAGTTTTACTGGACCAAAAATATACGGCAAATATTTGAGCGTGAAAAATTTGTCAATTAGATAGATCATTTAAAATATCAATATTTAGACAGGCGCACGTGTCCTGCGATGACAGTACGACCGAAAACATTCATTTTTCAAGATTCTTTTAAATAGTCATTAACATTTATTTTTCTATTTCACGGATTTACAATGGTGTAACACACATATGTACGCATCGGAATTTGGCGTTTCACGATGGTATTTGTGAGTTTACACTCCGGTTGGCGAGCATTAAGCTAGAAAAAGCGACAGTAACGAAATATTAATCTAAAAAAGTGTAAAAAAATATGTATACATAAAAGGTAAAACAAAATGTAATTACTATGTATAAACAGAAACCGATTTGTTTCTGTATAATACATATCGACGATTGTCACCTAGGAAGAATCTTCGAAAAACCGTCCGAGTGTGTGAAAACAAAACAAAAAATATTAAAATAATCTCAAACAGTGCGGTGCAGTGAATTGAAATAATGAACTAAGTATTTATAGGTACAATGTAATGAGCGTTCTTTGAGTCCGACGTGTGTTGAGATACAGAGGGACGGCTGCGTGTGGGTGAGTTCCAACGAGCTTCCTACGAATACAAGTTAGCTATAATAAACGATTGTATACTACGCTGCGACGAGACAGAATTTACTGTTTTATTGAATTTTAACAGAATTTTGTTCGTAGTATTGATATCTAATAATAAATTATTATATCATGTTTTTACCAATAATGTCTGTTTGTTGCATTCTCAATATCTTACATTAATTATTTTAAGCGAATGATCACTGATTGTTTTTTATTTAAGTACCCTTTGAACGATGCGCTGCGTACAACGTATTTATGTACACTACAAATATATTTGAATAATTGTTCCCTGTAAATATTTTAATATAAGTTATATGCGTGAGTTTATGAAACATTTGGTTACATTAATTTATCTACTAACATTCTTGCCCACTACCTAAGTTTTCAAAGATCTTTTTTAAGTACGTATTAAATTTTTCAAAACTTAAAAAATGTTTTATTAACATACTAAATGTAAAAATTTTAGAATACATAATTATAGATTGAACAATAATCTAACAATAAGTCTTAATGCTCACTTATCAAATGAACCGAAACGTATTAGTAAGTGCACGAATTAAATTTTCGATGCTCTCGACTTGAGCTTGGGGAAGAATGTCGTGCCTTCACATTTGAATGATTCAGCTTTGACCGCTGTAATATTTGATAAGTATTTCGGTGTCGTGTCATTCCAGCTTCTATCCTTCACAGGTACTCCGAGGGAATCCAACAGTTTCGTGCTCAGAGTTGGTACGACAGGGTAAAGAACCAATGCACTAATCCTGGTAGCCTCTAGAGCCAGGGACAAGATGCTCTTAAGTTCCGTCATAGCCTTCTCGCAATTTACTTTTTTAGATAAACTCCAGGGCTTGTGATAATCTAGCATGATATTCGCACTTCTCAAGGTTGTCATCACAGCATCGACTACATGATGAATATAAAAGGATTCGTAATGTTGTTTGGCGGTGTCGCCAAGAGCTTCCATATTTTCTTGCAGTGATCTCGCACATATGGAATTTAAATCTTTGCCATAGATCGCCGCTGGGATTTCACCCTTGGGATTCACTGCTTTGCCCATGCATCTGCTGACTAGGTTTCCTAACGTATTAGCTAGTTCAGAGTTCAAAATGTCTAGAACTCTTTCCGTGCTATAGTCTTTAATAAGAAAAACAAGTGTTACGTTAAGTTTTTGTTGTCAGATTTTTCGCACAACGAAAATATAGAGGGGTAAGAATTACTTACTTGAATCATTATGCGGAACTGAGCTTCTTAGGAGAAAGTATCTCAATCCATCCGTAGTACATTGCTCAGCAGCATCGAAAGGTGATACAACGTTTCCTCTGGATTTAGACATTTTCTCGCCATCAACAGTCCAATGTGAATGACAAAATAAAGTTTTTGGAGGTTCCAATCCTGCTGCTATTAAAAATGCAGGCCAAAAGATACCATGGAACTTCAAAATGTCTTTTCCTATTACCTATAAATAAATTAATCCATTAAAAATTCCGATTTTTTGTATTAAATTTGAATTAATAAATTATACTCATTTCATTACTATTTAAATGAAAAACATACTTGAACATTAGGTGGCCAAAAGTCTTTGAAATTTGCATCAGGATACCCAAGCGATGTCATGTAATTAACTAGAGCATCAAGCCATACATAAATAGTTTGATTTGGATCATTTGGAGTAGGAATACCCCAAGGAGCTCTACTGATTGGTCTTGAAATACTTAAGTCTTCTAAACAAGCTCCTTCTTCTATCCAATGAGATAATATTCTATGAAATATAGATGGTTGCACTGCTTTTCCTAAATGAAAATAAGATAAAGTATTTATATGTTACTTGTATAGTTAATTTTAATGCACCTAATGAATTTTTTAAATTTATAATACTTTTTTATTACCATCTTTCAACCAATATTTTAAATCATCTTGAAATGCAGACAGTCGAAATTTATAATTGTCTTCTTCAGTCCATTCAACGGGGTGACCAGATTCCGCCGAAACTTTTATCAGTTTACCAGAAGGTAATATTTTGTCAATTAATTCTTTATTTGATAAAAACGCCTCCTCTGGATCGCAATACCACCCAGAATATTTTCCTTTATAAATATGATTCCTATCTTCTAAGAGTTTCTGAAATACGATATATAAATGAATGATTTACCAGTAATGATATATAAATGATTTACCAGTAAAGCTAATGGATTCTATTTATAAAATCAATACCCAAAAGTTTTGAACAGCTTGGTAATGAGCTGGTTCTGTAGTCCTTATAAATCTGGTATATCTAACATTAAAAACATTACACATATCTCTAAATCTTTGTGATACATTAGTACAATAATGATCTGTAGGAAGATTATTTTTTGTTGCTGCTTCTTGAACTTTATTACCATGTTCATCAGTGCCTGTATTCAATAGAGTTGCGTGACCTTGCATACAATTGAATCTTGCTATTGCATCTGCCAAAACTGCAGTATATAAATGTCCAATGTGAGGAACTAAAAATAATTAAAAATCATTAATAATAATACAAAATAAAGTTGAAATAAACACTGGTAAGTTACAAATTTAATATTTTGATTTTAATTTTTTTTTAATATTAAAACATTATTTTATTAAGCACCATGATATATATTTACCAGAATTCACGTAGAAAATTGGGGTAGTGATGTAGTGCTTGCATTTTACAGATTTTTGTGAATATGCTCTGACCATACTTCTCTTTTGAATAATGTTTGATATCCATAATTGTGATGTGATACTCCAAGACCATTGACCAAATTTAGGTATTTGTTTTAAACAGGTAGAGAAAACTGTGAAATAATAAAAACAGTATTCTTCCTATGAGCCAATGAGAATAAATCATTTTAAATGCAAAGCATACTTCTTGGTTAATGATGCTGATTTTTTCAATTTTAGAAAATAATTTTGGTTCATTGTACAATATTATTTGACCATTTATTGCATTTGTAGTAAGAACATCAGTAGATTAATGGACAATATGAATTATATAGAAATCACTTTAAATTATTTCAAATTTTAAACAATTTGACAATTAATTATCTTTGATTTTACCATTTTCAATAAATTAAATTTTCAACACAAATTGCTAGTATTTGGTGGTTAAGATTAACAATAACAACAACAAATTACACAAGAACTTTGGTTTTATTTTAGAAGATTTCTATTTACAATTTAACTCGAGAAAAATTTATTTATTGATTTTGATTATTTGTCAACAGATCACCACTAGCACCAGGATCAAATTCTATTGTTTCAAGATGTGAAATTAAGTCCATATGCCTAAATTCATCTGGTTTTTCTGTAAATATTTGAAGTAGTCTTAATCGTTGAGGATGATCAGAAGAATAATACATTTGTAGTTCATTTACTAAACACTGAGCTTCAACTGCACTTAAAGCTTTAGAGTCATATTCTCCTCTCATTAACACAATACTTTTACTATCCATTAATTCAGTGAAATGTGTCATTGTCAGACATTCTGGAGCATTTTCCTTGTGCGTTTGATACCACAACAGTGGAGTCATATGAACTTCATTTCCATGAAATTGGATCATAATAAATTCATAGCCATTCTTCCGTGGCAAAGGTAGTACGAAGGTGCTGTATTTCTGTCCACGTTTAAATATTTTTTCATACTGCTCTTTTGTTAAAACTCCAGCAACACAATCTTTTTTTTTATGATACTGATGCCAGATTTCTGTGATTTCTTCTTTGGTCTTGTTTTCTATCAACTCCATCTTCATTATATCATTTAATTTAGTTTCTTTGGTCTGCAATCCAGGTTCTGCATATGGTTTTGCCTTTGAAGCTTCAAACTTTCTCTCCTGGGCAAGACGTTCTTAAAAACGAGATTTTTTTCCATAATAATTTATAAGATGTTTTCATTAAAAAGTTGCTTTGCATTTAAAGCTAATTTTAAACCAACATCTTTTATGATTTAGATGACAAATTTAAGTTGAAAGCATAATCAAGTTAATTTATTATCATTATGATATATAAACTATAATCAAAGAAATAAAACATATAACAATAAACAAGCTATAATTTTTGCTCATATACTGTTATAGCTTATATACTAGCTCATCTAATTCAAACCATTTAAACAACTTTTAAAATTTATATGTAAACAAATCGTGTCATGAAATGATAAAAAAATGAATCCATCTACTTCCAAATAAATTAACCAAATAGTATATCAATAGGATAAAACCCTAACGAGGAAAAACATAATAACAAAATAAAACGTCCAACTTATAGGTTATGTTTACCTTTCTCTTCCTTGATCTTACGCTCCTTTTCTTCGATCCTGTGCAAAAACTCCTCAGGACTGGTCTCCTGCAATTTTGCGATCTTCTGGGCATACCTGTCGAAGTACGGGTTTTTCTGGAGGTTCTCGACGGCCTTCTCAAGGCGTGCGCGGCTCGTCATGATCGATCGCCCAGAGGTTAGACTGACGGGACGCGCGGCGCCCAGGAAAGCGATAACTCGGCTGTGCCGCAGCAACGAAACTGCCATTTATGGTGACCCTGTACGATAGGGCGAAAAAGTGGAATTACGTGAGCGCACGCACACGCACACGTGTGTTTGCGAGTTTTTCTCGATAACAAACGTTCTATTTGTCTCGTCTGCAGGCTACCGCCATATTGGGTCACGGCAGATAGGTAATGAGGTCTGCAAGTGTTCGAGATAAGCGAGGTTGAAGGTTTCGAAATTTCGAAATTGGAAAAAAATGCTTTTATTTATTTTAGGTTCGACGACAGCGTTATTTAACGGTATTACAATAGTATTTAGTTTCCAAGTTTCGTTTTCTTTCTAAAACCCGGGAAATCACGAGTTGATTCTCAGAATTTGAAAAAATTATGTTTCTTAGAATTTCATAAGGGACAAAATAGCACAAGAGTTCCGGTTGTGCTAGACGCAGGGTCGTATCAACGTTATCACCGTTAACATTTTCATCTCCGTTACCACCTATAAGGCACGACCTATTCTGCATAGTCAGGCGATATCAATGTTAAAATGACTAATGAGAAAAAGGATTATTTTCCAAAAAACAAGTATTGTAAGTGTATCTCATATATGTCTTACGCAAAACAACGCAGCATTCAATGACATTTTGATTCGTTCTGGAAAACACCTTGCACTTCACTTGCTACGGCACTGTGAAACTTAGTCAACCACTAGCGGCTACGTGAATCAAGTGTCTTCCTCCTCAATTTAGAAAATTCAACAAAAAATTAAGATAACGGTAATTTGTTAACATGCAGTCAATATCCCGTAAGTGTAAATTGTCGTTGGGATATTAGAAAACGTTTGAGATTACACAAAACTCACGAAGAAAACTTTATCGAAATGTATTTTAAATCGCCTATAAAATAATTAGTGTTACAGGAAATTGAAGCACATATTTTTGATCCCGTACAATAATTCAAGGAATAAAAATGTAATTCTTTCAAAAATAGAGGAATGAACATTTGACGTATACTTACGTACTTTGGCTCTTTATTGGAGCAATACTGCTGCGTATGCTCAAATGTATTATGAATCAGTATAAACAAAGACTCAAAGATAATTATACTTTTTACATTAAGCTGCAGTGATCCAAAAATAAAATTAAAATGGTAAATGCGCTCACTTTGAATGGCATCCAAAAGAAACAATAGTCAATACGTAAACAGTGCAGTAAAAATGTCTTTAAAGGCTTATGTTTGTTTAACATTCTTACTAGAAAAGAAAAATAAGCTTTATTGCAAAAATGACTATGTCTGCATTACCGTAACGAAAATGCACTTATGTAACTATTATTTTTTTTAAATTTACGGGAACTAAAAAATGTTTTACCAGTCATTTTGTGTCAAAGAATAAAAAGTTAAAATTCTTTTTTTCTATATTGGGTAATGCTAATTGCATGTTGATTTATTTAAAACTAAATTTTTTTTATTATATACAAAAAAGTACAAGGGTTAGAAATAAGCCACTTCCCTATTTTATTAGAATATAGAAACAAATAAATATGAATATATTTTTGGCTTCATTAGTTCAAGGGAAAGTTGTGAAAATTAAAAACTAAGCTGACCCGCATTGTTAAAATGACTTACAAGCCAAAACAACTTTCCAATAAAAAAATTACATTACTATCAGATTTGTTTATGGTACGATTCATTTAAAATAAATAGTGAGCTTTTGTTTCTTTTTTGGCTTATTATTACTCATCTATGATATTTCATGAATTTTTTCAAGTAAGAAATAATAATTTTGATATTAATCGAATAACATTAATTTGCGTATATCTAGGAATGTTATATCGGATAATTTTTAAAACTATTCGATTAAATATCTAGGTAGTAAAATAATCCTCCTATAGGCATAAAATTATGAAATAGTTTGGAAAGCACGATTCTCGGCTATATATATACATGGACGAAATGCATCGTTTGGCATTAGAAGCATACGATAATCTAGTCAGTAATCGTATCTGGTACACTCGGTGCCGTCAAGATAACCGCATTTCCGAATTAAATATCTCGCGAGTATAATAAATAAAGTGCACATCAGATACAAGGGCAGCACACGACGACCCGACATATATACAGGCGCTCTATTGACTCTGTCGGTTCCTATGACGCGCCATTTCCGCAACATACAACGTCAACGCAAGAGTTGCGAGAGAGAAAAGCCTCCGCTGCGCTGCGTGCACGGTGCGCGCGACAAGGACAGCAGAACAATATCTATAGGACACACACGTATCTCTGTGTCTACAATCGGATGAATACTACTCGGGCACTCATGTCCAAGCGGAGAACAGCATAGCCAACTCAAAAGAGGTTGGAACTCGTCAAACAGACCTATGTTTTTAATTGTTTTCAATTTGGAGAACATATTAACCTCGTGTTTTCGAAATCGTCTTGAAAATAGTTTAAAATGCAGAGATAAGAGTTAAAACAGTTTTGATGCATTGGATGACATTTGCAAATGCAGTTAACTATACTGTGATGCATGGACAAAACTACATTAATTATTGTTTTTAATAGAGCTGATGAACCAGTGAATGACTAATTAAGGATTGGTCCGATTAACAATAGAGTTTTTATTATGTATAGATTAATTAAATAAAAATAAGCATTAAATATGGCTTCTACGATACTGGAACTTTCTAATAAATGTCAATTATTTTTGCAAAATTGTATAAATAAATGTAAAATTAATTTAAAAACGTAGAATAGGATGCAAAAACACTAGTGAATGACTATCCTCCATATTTATATCAAACATGAAATTCTACAAGAACTCTGAAAATCTTAGAGTTTACGCACTTTCAAATACAAAAAAAAATTCGTCGTCGTTATGGTTTTCAATTCAGTGGTCAGTTGCACACATACTGGTAACTAGGCATTCACTGGTACATTGAACCTATTTTTACTGTGAATTATATTAAGTCGCTTCATTTCTTTTTGATGTATTATTAATATCAAAAGTTTAATAAATAAAATGTAAAAGTTTCTATACCTTTTACGGTTTCATTGTAGTTTCGTGATAAATTAACATAGAAAAAAATTCATGCTTATGATAATTAATGAAGTACAATAATTCGTTTAAAACAGAAACAGTTTATATATATATATATATATATATATGAGAAATAGGTATCAATAATAAAATCGGCATCAAAAGTGTTGGAAGTCTTGCACAACCTTAAAATGTCAAATAGATCCATTTAAACGATTTAAAACACAGGTCTGTTCGCGGGGTTCCTACCTCTTTTGAGTTGGCTATATATGCTGTTCTCATAAGTGCTCGAGCAGTTCTCGTATGATTGTAGACTCAACGTTAATAGGTAGACAGAAAAAAAAACGAGAGGGAACGAGAGAGAGCCTCTGCGACTGTGCAACGCAGAGAGTGGAGCAGCGCGCGACGGCCAGAGAGACAGGCAGGAGGAGGCACGACGGCGCTCGTCGGGGATGTCCGTGGTGTGCTGCTACTCTTCTCTCCCTACGTCCGAATAAGTAACCGCTATTCACGCTCGCGAAATCTTGAAGAGAACCTGAATATCCGCTCTCAAAGGGTCAGCTATAGCCACAGACCTTCGTATCACACACGCACGACACACCGTCGTGCGCGAGGGAGAGAGAGAGAGGGAGACAAAGAAAGGGAGAGAGGCGCTGCTGTTGCTGCTCTGTGCTGCTGCTGAGTGCGCTGCTGGCACCCCGACGACGACGACGACGACGACGGTCGACGAGGAGCTGGGAATTCTTCGGTTGCCTGCTGCTCTCGCACAGTCGTCGGAAGAGAGAGATAGATATATAGCCTGGCCCGCGTTCAGAGCAGTGCGTGTGTGTGTGCGTGTATCGTGCAGAGAGTAGCAGGCGTGATCGTCGTCCGCGCTGCAGCTGTGCGTAGTGTGTAGAGAGCGAGCGAGAGAGAGAGGAGTGAAGAGGACGCTCTCTTTCTCGCGCGCCCGTATACCAGGAAAAAGAGAGTCCGCCGTGTGCGAGCGTGTCCATACGCACGCAGCACACACGTATACACACGGTGGCGGAGGAGGACAGCCGACAAATAGTAATTCGTGCAAACGACGAAAGAAAGGAGAAACGCCCGAACGCAGCCATGTCGATCATAGGAATCGTCAACAAGAACGAGTTCATCGTCGGGGGCAAGTACAGGCTGATGCGAAAGATCGGCTCTGGCTCCTTCGGCGACGTTTACCTCGGCATGAATGTGTCCAATGGCGAGGTGAGTTCTCTATCTCTGCCGTGGCGTACAGTCGCGGCGGCCGCACTGTCGAACGCGGCCATGTAGGTCTCTCCGCGCTTGCGCACGCACCTTGCGACAAAGAACTTTCATGATTATTACAATAAATAAGATTAGTAAAATTGTTGGAATAATGTTAGACGATATAGATCTGTTATCGCTGATTTAGAAATTTCAATAATTAACAGTTTTATATTCGGCGCTCAGGGTTGCGAAACAGTGATTCTTGCTGCAGAAAATTCAGTTGGACATGCTTTTCATGGCAAAAATGTTTATCAATATTTAAAATAAGACGGATTTTAGTTGAAACTTGATTATAATTATCTTTTTTTGCAATTATCTAAACAAAACTTGCATCAACATAGCACAGATTACCATTCCATATAAGGCAATTATTGAGAATGTTTTTGCTCTTGTTAAAACTAAAGCTTGCTTCTATATTCAAATTCTGGATCTTGCAATAAGAAGAACCCCTTTATAATTTCGAAAAAAAAATGAACAAACAATCCAAATAATGTTCATAATAAAACACATGTTTTTTTACTGATTTATAGTGGTAACAAAAAAAATTAATTGAACAAGAGATATAATCTCTTATCAATAATCTTACTCACAGTTTTGATGTAGAAAGAAATTCAAATAAACTTGTTCATAAAAGGAACTTAATCTTTATTAATACAGATATAAAATTAGGATATTTTAGTATTTTCAATAAATGATACTTTTGAAGCAGATTTCTCATTTTAATCTGTTTAGCTAAATTAAATTGAAACTGTTAAGTAAAAACTACTACTTAGCCAAATTGGCTTTACATTTAACTTTAAACTTTGTTGACACATGTTTTGAAATTAGGAACAATGTGGATACTACAAATACAAGAAAAGAAAAACAAAATTTACATACAAGCAGTGAAAAAAAAACCTTTAAATTTAATCCTTACTTTCTATACTTACTACAAATGTGATATCAGTATAATGGTATCTTGTTGTGTTGGTCTATCATACTATAGGTGGATTATTCTAAAGATTCTTAATTATTAACTTCAACAATCATTTTTACTTGATAATTATCTTTTTTTTTTCTTTTTTTAAAACAAAAGAATTAGATAAAATTGTTTTATATAGCTGATAAATAAAGAAATTCCTATTTTTTTATTATTAATTCATGATTCATTGATAATGCTTTAAAGTTTGAGTGTATTTATAGTATGTTATATTTATTTATGAAATAACATATGTAATTCATTTGATATATGTTTTAGAAGTATTCAAAGAACACTGTGAAAGTAACATTTTTATGCAAATAACAGACAGCTGCTTAAATATCGATTTTTCTCAAACATAATAGAAAAATAACATCAAAATATTTTTAACATTAGCTAAATTTATCAAAAATTATTTAAGAAGTAAACATTTAATTTTTTTAAAAGGTGAATTCTTAGATTAAATGTTGTTTGTATACCGTATGAACTCAGTTGTTGATTTTGTTTATTTTTCTGGTTTTATAGGAAGTAGCAATTAAATTGGAAAACGTTCGAGCACGCCATCCACAGCTACTATACGAGTCCAAATTATACAAGATATTGCATGGTGGTGTAGGCATACCCCATATACGCTGGTAAGATTTTATTAATATTGTGAATTTGTATTACTTGCCATGCTATTCTCTGATTTATTATGCTTATATACTTTTAAGAGTAGTATATGAGTGATTTATTATACTAATATGATTGATTGTAAAAAATTATTAAACTTGATCAATTGAATATTTAGTTTACATTTAATTAAATATATCCAACAGTTTATTTTATTAACCAATTAATAAGACAAATTTAGTTTAAAATCTCCAATTATTACAAAATTTATTTTCCCTAGGTATGGACAAGAGCGAGAGTATAATGTCCTAGTAATGGACCTATTGGGTCCATCACTTGAAGACTTGTTTACATTTTGCTCTCGAAAATTCACAATCAAGACAGTCCTCATGTTAGCTGACCAAATGATAGGCAGGATTGAATTTGTTCATTGCAAACATTTTATTCATAGAGATATCAAGCCAGACAACTTTTTAATGGGAATTGGCCGCCACTGCAATAAGGTACTCTAAGTCATTTTATTTAAAAAATCATAAGTTTAATTTTCAATTATATTTCTTGTTAGAAATCTTAGTATCTTAACGATTTTCAATAACTTGCATTTGCTGATATAAAATTAACATGTTATTATTATTATTACTTTTTAAACATTCTTAAAAATAAATTTGTTATTTTTATAAATAATCGACATTGTTTATCTCTAAATAAAGAGATAGTATAAAATACCTATCATCTTTAATACTAAATATGCATTGTGCAAAGTAACAAAGAAAAACAGCTGATATCTCTCCCTAAGCAGTCTTGCTCAAAATGGCCGCTCTTTCCGTTACAGCTGTTCCTTATTGACTTTGGACTGGCCAAGAAGTTCCGCGACAGCCGCACCCGATTGCACATTGCGTACCGCGAAGACAAGAATCTGACGGGCACAGCGAGGTATGCCTCGATTAACGCTCATCTCAGTATCGAGCAAAGCCGCCGTGATGACATGGAGTCGCTCGGCTACGTGCTTATGTACTTCAACCGCGGCTCGTTGCCTTGGCAAGGCCTTAAAGCCGTGACGAAGAAACAAAAGTACGAGAAGATCAGCGAAAAGAAAATGTCTACACCCGTCGAGGTTCTGTGCAAGGTAAGCGAGAAAACAAGAATTTATCTACGCAAATGTCGCCGCGACGTTTTCGCGCTATGACGTAGTAAGCGGCAATTTTGATGCGGGTATGTAATGCAGAGTTTGATCGCTAGATAATTGTTCTTCTGTTTAAAATGGAGCAGTGAGGAAGTTTAATAAGGAAGTATCAAAGCTGTTCTTTTTTCTTTATTTACATTTTTTAAATGATAAATAAATTAACTCTTTGTCAAGAAATCAATATATCTGTAACAAGTTCAAGGGGTACACGTTTGTCAAATAAGTACTATAAAAAGCTTAATTAGCTGGGCTTTGTTATTCTCAGTAACTCTAAATGTAACAAAGTTAATAATGCTAACATTAATATAAAATCATTCTTATATAAATATGAGTTTTAAAGTTTCCATCAGAAATCACGAATGCCTCTTATTAACAATGAAAAAGTATACTATATTTTTATGATTTCGAATTGTTTTGGCAGTAGTAAATCACTATACAATGTGTTAATTTGCGAAATACAATACATGTTCTATTTTTAAACACAATAAAGAAGTTTATATTTATTAAATCATTTGCCCTACTATTATATAGCAGTGAAATCATTTGTAAAATTAAGCACAATCTATTAAAGCAATGATAATATTAACATTTATAAAATAATTTTATTAATAATAAGCCACAGTGTGTGTATTCAAATGATAAATTATTGATTGAAAATGATTTCCGTTTAAACAATGAATATATTTTAACGTATTTTGTGCATTCAATTGAAATTAATGTTATTCTTCCTATACTTTTAGGGCTTCCCAGCTGAGTTCGCAATGTACCTAAATTATTGTCGAGGCTTGCGTTTCGAGGAGGGTCCGGACTACATGTACCTGCGCCAACTGTTCCGCATCCTCTTCCGTACACTCAACTACCAATACGATTACACGTTCGACTGGACGATGCTGAAACAAAAAGTGGCGGTAAACATGAATAACGGCCTGCAGACGACACCCGGCCCTGGACAATCACAGCTCACGCAAGGCCAGGGTCAGGGCCAGGGCCAAGCACCTACCCAAGCAGCTACTCAATCAGGTGCTTATGACAACGAGTGGCTCGACAAAGTTGCTCGTATGACGTGGGATGATAAGTAGACTAAGAGGTGAAACTCGGGACAATCGATACGCGTTAAAATCTAAAAAAAAAAAGATAAACAAACATACAATAATTGAACTTCTTTTTAATCCTAGACTAGACTTCACTGTATGTAGTTGTTTACATGAACCATTTTAAAAATTTTATTTTATTATTATAGTTAGATATCTAATAACAATCATAAATTTTTTTAAATATTTTTATAAAATTCTATTCTTTTGTTTTAATTTTTTACTATTAATTTTTAATAGATATTTTTGAATAATTTAAATTATTCAAAATCACAGAAATAATTTTTTATACTCCAAAATTAAAGATATATAGAACAATAAAAATAGTCATACAGTTTCAAATTCTTCACAATTTTTTTTTTTTTTTTTTTTTTTAATTTAAGTATAAAATAAAAAAATTATTTTTACGAACTACTTTACAAGTTTTTGGATTTTAACGTGTTTTGATGCATCTAAAACAAAGAACGACATTCACGTTGATATGTAATGATTCTATCATTTTGCTTACTAACTTATGTTGGATGAACATGATTTTGTAAATGACAAACAAATTACATCAAAAACAAAAAATTTAGAAAATTTAAATCTTTAAATAAATCAATACTAATATTTCTTAAAATTGAATTTTTATAAAATTTTGAAAATATAATGTAAAAAGAGATTTCAAAATAGAACTACTTTTGAAATCTATTTTAAAAAAAGAAAAAGAAAAAAGAAATATTGCAAGATAAAAGAATTATATAAATTTAGGACAAAATCTCTAATAATTTTATTCCAGAAATGAACAGGATTGAGATTAAATCTATTTTATTTTTTATCCTATCAATGATATAATTAGCTTCATAAAATATTAAATATGTTGCACATAAGTTGTATTTTATTGTATATATTCAATATTATAGTTCAATAACGATCATTTTGTTTGTAATATAAATAGTAATAAATAATAAGTGTATACATTAAATAACTAATATGTAGATTTAAAGTAAATTTTGAGATACAACATTGACTTCAAGGACAAACATAATTTAATATGTTCATAGTAATTTCATTTATTGTAAAAAATAGTTTACAAATATAATCTTCATCTAAGATAAAAACTATTACATCATATCTTTGCTAGTTTTTGGACAGTCTTCTATAAGATAAGATTGCGTGAATTTCATTTAAGATTTTGATTTGCCCTTTTTTTTTTTTTTTTTTTTTTAAATTATTTTTTTTATTAATATTGCAAACTTAGCTTACTAACATTTAATATATATTGTTGTTGAAAAATGCTTTTTACAAACTTATGGATTCATTTCTCTTGAGTCCAGTTTTTCCAGAGTATACTTGCAAATACACTGTTTTCTTTACTCATTATATGAGGTTGTTCTTAAACATCAATTAGCTATGTTACTTATTTTATTTTGTACTAATAGTGAAAGTATTCTAATATAATTATTGTGATTAAAGTTTCAGTAATCCTCATAAGTTTTATTCTATAAAATTAGGTGTATTATTACCAAACTATTTTCATATCTTTTATGTTAGATCTTCAAGTTTCTTCTATCTTGTAATGGATAATTTATGCTGCTTTTTTTTTAAATTTTATTTTTTTTTTTTTAATTTTTTTTTTTTAATGTAATACAGAAATGTTTGTAAACCTGCTAAAAGTTTAAGAATAAATTTGCTAACATAAAACAAATTTTTTTTTTCTTCATTTTTTATAAAATTATAATAAAAAAAATACTCTATAGTATTATTATATCTTATGCATGAGCTAATTTTTATTGCTTGCACTAAAACTATGAGTATGTGAATATTATTGTCACTAACAAAATGTAAAATAAGGAATAATATAATATTTATATTTATATTACATAACAAATCGGTTTTGAACAATCCATTTCACATGATATATTCATAAGTATGACTCATTTTATACATGTATACCAGTGAGAAATGAATCCAGTTCAATAACCATTGCTTGCTGCATTCTATTTATCTTGAAAATGTTTTTACCTTTTAATATTCAAAGACAACTCATTTAGAACAAGTATTTTTAGATTTTATTGTTTTTTTTTTATTTTATATTTAGTTTGATTATAAATAAATTTTATTCTCAAATATGGAGTTCTAATTAATAATAATACAGTTAAAAATGTTAAAATCAACTAAATCAGATTCAGGCAAAATCATTACAAAAAGATAACGAACAATTCTAATATGAATTATTTTTTTATTTCATCATTATATATCTATATAAAAAACAAACTTTCAGTAAAAAAACTTTTCTTGATAATAATTTTAAGTAATGGTTAAGCTCTGCAATTTTGAATGCCCAATATTGATTTATTTGTTCTTTTCTTTGATATATTATTTGTTATTTTTTAATTTTTCCATTAATGTACTAGTTGCATCGTCAGACCCACTCTACCTGAGGATAAGACAATGGCTGGAAACACACGACGTGGTTAATCCTGACGAGCCATGAGAAAAACGTTTAGCACTGTCATAAACTGTCTTCCTTTCATATTTTTCTTTCAATTTCAAGAAAAATCTTCATCTTCATTAAAAAAAAATTTGGAAAACCGAGATATTTTTTAAATATTTAATCTTGATCTAGAGGAACATACGTTTATTTCATTGTGATTACAGTTGAAACAATTTATACAAACAAATTTACTCATGTTTTTTGTACTTGCCGTTATAAAAGCTCCAATGTATGCAGTACTCAAACATAACGATGTGATATAGGATTAGTTGCATTATACTTTAAAAACCGTTACAATGAACTTAAGTTGTAAAGAAGAAAATTAAGTGATAGATGTGTTAATATAGACTCAAATTTTGTACACCATTGAATGCATTTTTGCGATCCTCTGCTTCTTTTCAATTTGATTTTAAAACCGTAATTTATTATGATTTAAATTTGGATTACTTTATCACTATAGAATAAGAAAGCATTCTTGGTTCCAAGTACGAATTGATGCAACATGTACAAAAATAAAATCATGTTTATGTATTTCAATTCTTTTTTTTTTTTAACTAAGAAATGATTTTACTTTGCTATAATTAATTATGTAAAAATGATTTTAACATACTAATAAAGACTATTAGAGTATTATCGATAAGTATACTCCAATAGCCTGAACTAAACGCCTTTGTTTATTGATTTTTTTCAATCTTGACTAATTTTTTTTTTTTTTTTTTTTTTTTTTTTTTTCTATTTGCTTGTGTTTAGGTTTTTAGTTGAAAAAGGACAAAAGGTAATATTTAAAGGCTTGTGCGTCAAAATCATTTTTAAATAATCTTTTTTTTAACTTATAGAAAAATTTAATTAAGATCAGAACTGGAATAGAAAGAATTTTGAACTTTCAGATATGGATTAAAATATTTAAATAGTAAAAAATTTAGGAAAATTTGAAATAGTTATTTCTTTGTCAATTTATTTGTTTGCATTTAATGCAAGGTGATGTATACAGTAGCTAATGAAACTAAAATAAGCTAAAAGAATAGTCCCTCATTATGTAGTTTTTATTAAAATTACAATCAAATTTTGGTTTTGTCAATTTCTTTATAATAACATTGAGATATATGTATTCCATATACATTTTAATGAAAGATTAAACATATAAGTGTACAGCATAGCTAGTAAGAAATCAAAACCAAAGTTGGGAATGTATATTTTAAAATATTTGAATTATATTGAGAAAAATTATTTAAAAGATTTGTATAAATGCTGCTAATAATAAAGTTACCTTACACAAAAATAGTTTTTTTTTACTCATACTACGTTTAATTATAGGAATGAATGTAACAACATTTTTTTCAATGAATCACTCATTGAAACTAATATTCTGTTATCAACTTTAATATAAAAAAAACACATTTTACGTATGATTTCTATTATTTTCTACTTAGATCAAATTATTCTAATTAAAAGAAATTTTTTTAATAAGGTGCTATATTATCAGGAGGATAAAAATAATTATATTTTTTAAGCTAATATTTGAGTGAACATATTCGCAATATTTATTCGCAATAGAGAAATATATAGTGTTAAGAAAATAAAGTTGAATTTACTTAAATTTAATATATAGTTCAAATAAAAATAAATTTTAAAATTTTATTGAAGAGATCAAAAGAGAAAATAAGAATGATGAACTAAGAATAAATATTGTAAATGAAATAATTATATACAAATATTTTAAGCCTTATTACTTAACTTATGTTTAGTTTAAAATGAATATCTGTATACTGACCCTCAGAAATGTTCGATAATTTTTAAGCGTCCATTACTACTGTACCACTAATAAACATAGAAATAAAATATTTGATTTGTGGTAAATGTTTTTTTTTATTCTTACAAAAGATTTAATGAATTTTTAAATTACTTCGTGATTTACTAAACTGAAATGCTTTTCTAATTTTTTTTACGTAACGTGTAGCTGAAGAATTTATTAATATATTAATCGAGTTAATGAAATTTAAAAAATACAAAAATTAATGTTAACATATATCATCAGTGCTGGTGAAATTAAATGTCTAGTAAGAATAAATTAACTAGCATTTCTTAAAATCATAAAAAAATTTTGAGTTACACATGTACAAGACGCAATGTAAGCTTCATTAAACCTTTATTGTAAGCTTCATTAAATTTTCTGAAAATAGTTTGTCAATTTATCCAGTTCTGTTCTTAATGTCGCGTTAACTTTAGTAAAAAATTATATTGAAAAATCAAATAGAAGAACACTCAGTGACAATTTTATTTTTTCTACATCTGTTTCAGGAACGCGTTAAAAAGAAAAATCCTCCGTTTCATGGTAGCACCAAACCTGAGAGAGAAAGTGAAAAAGAAAGAGCGCGAGAACGCTAATATCGTAAGTATATAAATGAAAACAAGAAAAAAAAAATCAAAAAAAAATAAAAAAAATGGAGAGGAATATCCGGACTCGCACAATGCGAGAAAGAGAGAAGAGAAAAAGCGACGGCAAGAGACGACGTTGATCGGAAGGCGACCGTATGCGCACGGTCGAGCCGAGAGTTTCTTTGAGATCCTTAACAGTAAAAACGGAGAAAGAGAATGAGGCGGAAATTGTCCAAGTTGTACGAAAAATCAGAAAAAGTGCTGTGCTTCGGAAAGCTCGGTGTTTCGGTTGATCGACCAGTGCCACTCTTCTTCGCTCGTCGATGGAAAAAATAATGAAGTGCAAAGATGGCATATTTCTCATTTACCTTTTTGTTATATTGACTATTTAATTACATCGTTAACGTATATCATCATTTAAGCCTAAGTTTTTAATTGACCCCGAATATTGAATGAGAAAAAACAAAAATAATAAGAAAAACAAACCGAGTCTTCGTCAATGGTATATATATATATATTTAATTATCACAGACACACACGTACACACATATATACATAAACAAACATACACCGTGTTTTATCAGAATCCATTCTGCCAAGTAATCTACGATTTAGAGTACAGTAATATATGAATATATAAATGAATATATATGGTCCAGTCTCTGTCAAATCGAGAGGTGAAAAAATAGATTTTCTTGAAACTCTCAGAAAATGTTCTGCTACTTTTTCCGGATACCCTTGAATTTTTTCCGATTTTTTTGACTGATACTTTTGGATATATCAGAGGTCAAAAACTGATTTTTTATGATTTTTTTTGCATTTTTTGCCGTTTTTAATTAATTAGGTAATTGGGGGTTTAAAAAAAAGTTTTATACAGGTCTGAAAAAAATATAGTTAAATTCTACGAAAAATAATAAGAAAAAAAGTCTATGTAAGATATTTCGAAATTTTGCATCGTTTTTGAACTAAAAATTAATCAAAATCTTAAATTTAGAAATGAAATTCGTCCCAAATTTTTTTAATATCAACGGATTTTTTAGCTTAAAAACGATGCAAAATTTCGAAATATCTTACATAGACTTTTTTTCTTACCATTTTTCGTAGAAGTTAACTATATTTTTTTGAGACCTGTATAAAACTTTTTTTTTTTAAATCCCCAATTGAATGAATTTTTTTATATCAAAAAATGACCGATAATCATTTCAGGCCTCATACCGACACTTTTGGACAATAAAAAGGTATCTTCATGAATTTTTTTGGTAGAGAAAGTCCTGATTGGACTTTTAATTTTCTAAATTTATATGTTTCATTTGCATATATTATACGTACGGCTTTAAAAGTTTTATTGAAAAGCTGAGAAAATTCAACAAAAAAGGCTATTCTTATGTCTATCGCGAAAAATGTTTACCTGAGGAGTTATAAATTAATTGAAATCGGCATAAAATGCAAAAAATCATAAAAAATCAGTTTTTGACCTCTGATATATCCAAAAGTATGAGTCAAAAAAATCGGAACAATTCAGGGGTATCCGGAATAAGTAGCAGAACATTTTCTGAGAGTTTCAAGTAAAACTATTTTTTGACCTCTCGATTTGACAGAGACTCGGCCATATACATAATATACACAATTTTCATAGACAGAAAGAGAGACGTTTGGAATATTAGAGTTTTCGTGTCGAAATCATTCAGAAACAACAATAAATGATGCATTAGGTTGTTTCAAAAGTTCTGTTGCATTTTCAGTGTCGTTCTTTAGCGATAAATAAAAATCATTTTCGAAACTGAACGAAGTCGAATAAACTTTACTTTTTAAGTACTGATATATTTTCATTTTAAAGCTAAGGAGCTTGATAGTCAAGGCGACACTTTCATTATTTTTTTTACGCGATCATAATTTCATATTTTTATTTATGCCTAAAGAATCACATTAGAAAAACGACAGAAGATCTGGAAAGACCTAATAAAGTGAACATTTTCGTATTTACTCTATCAATCAGACGTATGATAATGAAAAATAAAAAAAAGCTGTGCGCGTGCTCGTGAAAATGCAATGAAGGTTCGTGAAATCGTTCACATTCGCCCTTTAATATAGTACACGAATGTAGTATTACAACAAAGAACGGGCGAAAGAGAAAAAAATACAAGAATTTGCACAGGGTCAAATGAGAAATAAAAGTAATAAAAGAAAAAATGATGTTAATTTCGGAATATTGCAAGGTTGTGGCGTGCTTGTCTTCTAATTGCAAGACAACAATCGGCTCAATTTTATAGAGTCCAACCAGTCCTTCTTAACAACGCATGAGTGACTTGGTATACTTGAAATTAAGAAAAGAAAAAAAAGATGTTACTATTGACATAGGATTAATTTTAATTGTATAGAGAAGAAAGTAAACAAAAATGAAAAGAACATGAAATGAATATCGACAGTCGCATATACGATGATTTAAATGATTTATTTGTCTTACTGTCTCTCTTTTTCTTTATTCCAGAACCTGTAAGCAAAACTAATAGAATAAATACATTTTTTTTAATCCTTTTGTCTAATTTTTCATTATCATTTACTTTTTTAATACGTTTTAGTCATCGAAAGTGAAATATTATTTATAAATTGCCTTTTCATTATTACTATTTTTGAATAATTAATGTATTGTTGAAGTTTTTTAGTGTTGCATATATATTTTTAGAACACTAAAAAAATAAACAATGACCAACATTCATTTTAATGAAAATTGTAAGGAGCTTTTTTTTGCGATAGTCTTGCTTGCAGCATTCGCCTTTAATTCTAATGCAACGCTTATAAAAGAAAACAAATAAACCAGCGTTTCGAGTAACAAAAAGGACTAATTGTTTACAAGTGTGTTGGCGATCGACATTCTCCAATATGTCGAAGAAGGGGATTTTTAGATGTATTTACTAAAGTATTGTAAGTTTGTCGCATACACTTTTGTATTTCATTTTTTCTTCGGTTATGAAAAGAGGCAAAATACATTGAGTTTGGAACATTCTTACTTTCAAAAATTGAAACAATACGCTAAGAAAATTCGATAAATTTTATTGCAACGTGAGAAAGGGGGTGTTTATTTTCAAGTATCAGTGTAAGTAAGCCGATCACGAAATTTCGCCATATTTTGGTTCGATTAAGTATAAGACTTAGAGTGAAAAATTGTATTGGATGTTTTAATAGTGAACGAATTTCGTCGAAAATAAAGAAATCTCGTTCTCTTGTGTAAATTTTAGTACTCGTGTCTCCTCTTAAGCTCTATTGTCATTGATGTCACGTGCTGTAAAAAAACAAACAAACAAATATTAACAAATTTTATGGTGTCAGTCTTTGTGAAGAATGTTCAACACGCGATTAATTGCGTTGAATCCGGGGTGCCGACATGGACGTCGACTTAATTGATGTTCGATAAAAATGCGAACGGATAGATTTTATCAACAATGGAAGAGCATGATCTCCGTGCATTGTGGGAACTGCTATTTCATCAATGAAGATACCCGATGATGGCGATATCATATGCAGCCGGTGTAAACATTAACTTTATATTTTATACAAACAAAAACATACAAGGTTTTACACTGATTATGTATTTTTTTTTAATTACGGAAAAAGTCTGCGAAGTTATGTACGTCTTTCTTTTTCAATTTTAAATTTAGTTTCTCGAGGGAAGAAATTATACATCGCTGTGAATAATAATTTAGTTATGTACTATCACATGTAACATTATATGCGTTTATATGTGATGGTAATTATATATTGTTAAAATAAATTCATTCACTTTAGACAAATTTTGTCGAAATTCTTTGAGTTTTTGACTGAAAAATTAGAGGCTTGTATAATTTTTTTTCTTAAAAATTATAAGGATACATACTAATAATGTATTTTAACTTTATAAACAATTCTACTTGAGCTGAGAAAAGTCTGCAAAAAAGCGTGTATTTTGATTTTCAACTTTTTATGTTATATTAATTATTTACGCGTCTTTAACTGATAATATAACGTCGTACGAGGCGTTCATCTATTTCATCCTCGTTAAGATTGCATACACGTCCATGAATTGCGCTTTAAGTTCTTTGTAAACGTCAGATCGAGCATAGCTAGTTGATCTGCCATCGAGGCTGCAAAGGTATTCAAGGGATAATAAAATGGATTGACGAATTAAAAAAGAAAACAATAGCCTCGATCAAAACTCATAATCACATTACTTAGAGAAATGTTATTATATGAAAGAAGGAAGAAAAAAAAAATAAAAAAATAATAAAAAAATATAAAAAACGATTTCTAAACTTGTAAAATGATTGTGAAAGAATGGGAGAGTAATAACCAATGCTTTAGTGTGCTTGGTTAACGATTATTACTAAATAAGAAAAAAATAATTGTGTGGGTGAAAATGAGAGAGAATGTGAGGTCGTGCAATATGAAAATGTTTTATGGGTGGCGTGATAAGTTAATTATTAATGAATTATTAATTACACATGCACATGAATAATATCCAGTATATATTATATAATTATGAAAATGTGACAGTAATTAAGAACATGCGTTATTTCATAAATACTGAAAATTACATCAAACGTTTATTGCTCCCTTTGTCTCTATAAATAAAAAATCAACATTGTACAAATGGATTTTGGTTTTTTTATTCCCCTGTCATACTCTGTACTTAATTTTATTTAGAATGTAAGTACAATTATTTTCAAGTTTTCGTAGTTTTAGTTTATTTAATTTAATTTATTGTGCAAAATACCTAGAATAAAAAATAAAAAATTGTTGGCATAATAATTAAATTATCTATTAAATTTTCTATTACGTCTTTTTTTTTCAGTTGAATACAACATTGCACAATATTCGAGTGTGGAGAGAATTTTAACTTTTGATGAACCAACAGTATTTCATTCTTGATATTTCAAAACCAACATTTATTGATTAAATTATTTCAAATGTTGCGCAACTTTTGTGAATTATTTAGTATAAATTTTCATGTAAAATTGCCTTAAATTACTATCGATTATTTTTATTGTTTATAAAGAAAAATGGTATTTTTCGATCTCTTGTAAGTCGTTAACTAAATAAAATAAGTCCAACAAATTTTTATGTAAAAAATTGTTAAACGACATTTTAAATTTATGAATATTGATTTTTCATAATAAAATATTAAATTAAATATTTTTATTTATGTATAAAATTGAAAAATTGATGATAATTATTATGGATGCATATAAACTATTCGTTAAAAATTAAAAATAAGTAGATTTGAGTAGGTAGATTAAATTTATTTGTAATCACTGACGAAGGAAGTGTATAATCTTTGAGAAGCTCTTATTTGTAATATTCGTCTATATTCGTTGGAGTAAGTAACCTATATTTTGAGAATAAGGGAATATGAAAACTCATTTCCAGATCAGTCACATCAAGATTCGTTTTCCAGAGGTTATGCAATTTCCTTGTATTAAAATTATGGTTTTTATCTTGATTATAAAATTGATATTAACAGCAGTCCAACTCATTAAGAATAGGATAAATGAATGAAAATAAAGAAAGATATTTCGAGAAAAAGTAAATATTACCAAATCATGAACGGAACAGTTAACGCACGCCATTAATCAAATTTTTGCGCCAGCTTCATTTAAGATAACGTCATTTCCGTCTAATGTATCGTACGCGTACCCATAAGGTAAGGTGACCGTAATAAAATTTCCCAGAAGGCCAGTCTCGTCTTGACTCTTGAGTTGCACATAGAAGAGTTGGATCTATATAGGGTTTAGAAAAAGAAAACGATTACTTATAATATTCTTTCCATAAAGTAACTAAAGTATTACTATAGTACGAGTACACGATAATTATTATGGGATTTATGTGTTTCTTCCAATAACGAATAAATCTGAGTTTTGGCTTACTAAAATTCGACTTTCCACGGTATGCAACTTTTTCTAACCTGTATTAATTTAATGTATATATTAATTTGCTTTGCTGTATAGCGACTGCTTCTTATTGCATGTGCAATAAAAATATCTGCAGGCCGAAAAAAAAAACTCGCATCGACTTGCAAAACGTTTCTAAATCGTCGCAATTCACAATATTTCAGGTTAGTTACCAGTCTAATTGCTGACGATCAAATAACGTCAAGTACGGTCGCTGCGTACTGCGCAGAATCCACGGTTTTTCTTGCGCGCTGGCCTCGGGGCATGCCGCAACTCGTGAGCCTGCGACGTTGCATAGCATAAGCAGTAGCAGCCATTCGCGCTTCCGGGACGGCGCAGTCCGCATCTAGAGGATTCCGCCGCCTGCGCATACCTGCCAACCACAGTGTGTGTGGCTGTGTGTGTATACACATTTATCTCACCGAGGGACCCGGGGACGACGGGGATGAAGATGATGAGTGCACAGTGTTAATATAGAGCTGCGGGTTAGGCCGTCATAGTCGTTACGAGCATCATCGTACCCTGAGGGAGAAGTAAAAAGAGAGTGAAAAAGACAGGACGGAAGCGCAGCCGCAACCGCCGCCGCCGCCACCGTCATTGCAACTCCAATGTGTAAGTATATATCTGGCGAGAGCGCAAACAAAGGCGTCGTGACCTTTTTATTTTTTTAATTTCATAATTTCAATAATTCCTTCGCTAATTAATCAGCGAGATTAATATGTGCATTTGCAATACTTTCAATGTAACGTGGGGAGAAAGCGCGTTGAATGAAGTGCCCCCGACGATCGATAACGTCACATGGTAATAGCAACCCTGTCGCCCCGTATGAGTGTCGCTTGAACAGGCGCACATATATACCCATTTTTCTCATAATGTCCCCAAGATGCATTTTGGACGAGTTCACGCACTGCAGACACATGAGGTCTACGATTTAGGCATTAATGCAAGCACATGTGCGCGAAAAAGGCGCGCCATAAATGTCCCGCAGTCAACGACGACGGAACGCCGAGCCATTTTGCGCGCATCACGTCGCGCACGGAACGGCGTCCACCTTTTGATTCCCCCCTCACCGACCACCCGACCCCCCTTCGTTTTACATGCAGGGAGCACGCGAATCTACCATTGCGACTTCTCGCGCAGTGTTTGCGCGTGCATCGCGGTGCATCTCCTCGAACGTCTCTCCCTCACCCGTATATACAGATGTACCCTGCATAAGAACACATACGGGGAAGTGGGTGGGGGTAAATCGGCGCACGAGGAGCGAGATATTCAACGGGTTATCAGCCCGTCTCCTGCCCGCGCGGAAAAGATGGAGGACATGAAGAGGGAGCTCCAGTCGCGGTCGATTTTTCATGTTACTATACTGCTGATGCTGGCTTGCGGTCCCAGAAAGCGCTGCATGGCTTGTATATATATTTTACGACGCACACGGTGTATATATCCTATTTCCCCTCACATGAGGAATAGACGAGGTATATACGGTGACGGTGGTATGGTAAAGGTACTTGAGTGCGTAAGGTATAATCTATCGAGAGTTATGTAACTAGATGAGGACGAATGTGTGTGATTGAGCGAGTGTTTGTCTTTCCTCAGGCTGCAGAGTACCTATGCGTGTGTATTTGCGTGCATGCGAGAAATGAATGTATAGCTTTGGTAAAGTTATCAATGTCGGTTTAGAAAGTAGGCTGTATTGTAAGTCAAAGGTTTTTACCTTTTGTCAAAGTCTAGAGTTTATAGATGGATGGCAAGGGATTCTGTATGGTAATTATTCTGTTTAACAGCAATTGCAGAAAAACAGTTATTACTAAGATTTCGTCAAAATGGTACATTCCTAACTGTTCAGAAATTTTTGATCTTTAAGTATTTATTATTAAAATTTATATTAGGATGAGTTTGTATCATTGAGGTCATTAATTTTTAATAAATTTTGTAAGCATTATTTATCTGTGACAAAGTGTAAACAAAATTTAAAAACGTTTTAAAATATATAAACAATTTAAAGTTTAGCGGCATCAACAATGAAATTTTATATAATAATATCACTATTCTATCTGAAAGTTTACCTTCAATTTCAAAGACTGATATTCAAATCTATGAGAATAGATGGGCCAAGTATGTGTGGATCTGTATCTGTGCATAGATGCATGTATGCATATCTGTGTATAATAGGTGTATATACTTGTGTATGTTTGTGTTCTGGGAGTGTATTGTTAGATTTATTTTACATAATATATTAAATGAATTGAGACCTGCTATTTGGTTTTATTCTCCAATTTTGTATCCATCGCTTGGTTAATGTTTTATAAACTTAAAAATGAGTGACGGATGCACTGTTAAAAAATGTAATTATTATTATATATTATATATTATGTGCTCAATATACCACTACCTCTACCATAATATTTCATTTGAGTGATTTTAAACTCAACATAAATGCACCCTAAATTTTGCTATTACATAAATTAGTATATTTTATTCCTTAGTTTACTCATTGTAATCAGTGCGTGACTCGTTCTACTTTTTTTTTTTTTTTTTTTTTTTATATTAAACAGAATTTATAAATATTGCATTTTGCAAAATAATTGCTAATATTTTATTGATTATTACATATTTCAATATAGTATTAATATAGTTAAAATAAGAAGTATTAAAGATGTTACTGCTTCATACTTCATAGTTTTAAGTTAATTTAAAAGAAGTATTAGGGAAAATATAGAAATCTGATTTCTTTTAGAATAAAAAAAATTTCATATATCCCAAGCTTAGTTTGTATCCCAAATTTAAAATGCCCTTACAAGTAATTATTTCGTAAATCAGAACCTCATTATAATAAGTTACGAGACAAAAGATGGAATCTAAAATGTAAAATATCTATTGACACGTGAATTAGAAATGATTATTAGAACCCCTTAATACTTTCTTTGACATATCTTGAATATTTTTATTAAATATTCTGAATTTTACAGAATCTATAATAATCCATGCCTACACCATTTTGATTGAATAGTTTAAAATATTTATGTATGTTTTACATAAAAAAAGAAATGATTTATAATTAAATATTTCACAAATATTTTATGTTAATTTGTCACTGTTTAATTCACATATACTTATAAATAAATGTTACTACCAAATTATATCATAAATTATGACAAAAATAAAGTACTTAATGTTTATTTATAAAATAATATAAGATTTGACATATAATATTAATAAACTATTTTATAAAATAAATTGATTATTCAATGAAAAATAAGATGTATCTTGAAAACTCATCTTTGTAAAGAATATTGTGCAATAAAAGATTAAAAAGTATTTTTTTAATACTTTAATACCATTCCAAATTTAATTGAATAAATTATTATTGCTGGTAATTAATTTTATCTTTAATTTATTTTTCATTAACAGAATGATGATCTTAATGTATTAATATACAGGGGTAGTATACCATATTCTGTTTAAAAAATAATACAGGTTTTGAAACTTATCCATGCTTTATACATAAAATATGAATAAACTTACAATTTTTTTTTTGTAAACCTTGAATCTATATAAAACTATATATTGCTTGCTGTTTTTGTATTTTTTGTTTTTATTTATTTTTTAAATTTTATTAAACTAAAATCATACTCTATTTCATAGAATATTGTATAAAGAGCTAATTATTGATATCATTGTATAAATTTGAAATTAAAAACTATAATAACCAAACAATTAGTGTAGAAATTTGTAATTATACCAATACTTCCTTTTATGGTATGTTGGAATCCTTTCTATATCTAATTATTGTTATTATATTTTTATTTTCACTTTTTAAAAAAATATCTCTGTTCATAAAAATTTATAAAATATTATATGACTGGTTGGTAGATATTTAAAAATAATTAAAAATTAAAAATTGAATAAAAATAGAAAATTTAAAGATGTTATTAAGCAGGTATATAGTATTACATAAATTCTGCTATTTCATTAACTATTGACCTCAATGAAGTATCTTTAAAAACAAAGTAATAAATTAAATTTTTTTTTAATGAAAGTCATTCATTTTCAAATTATATTTATACTATATAATTTGTCTAAATTAAATTATCTACAGTTATAATTGTGAATAGTATATTCTTAAAATTTGTACTTAACTATTTAACATAATTAATATAGATTCATTTGGTATTGCAAAAAGTATTTCAAAGATATTTTATGATTATAATTGCAGTATTTAAAGAATACTCCTGGTTTTTCATGAATAAACCCTTTATACAAATTACAAACGCTACAGTATAGTTAGGATACATCTTTAATAAAAAAGAAAAAACAACAAACTTTTTCGTATAAAATACTTGGAAATAATTACCATTCTTTAGGCTATACATATTGCATACAAAAATTTAAAAATTAATAATGCAAATAATTAGTGTTATTAATAATACAAGCATATCTGTCCTGACTAAAATTATTTCAATTGCTATTACTATTCCTGAATCCCATATAAAATAAACCATATAATAACATGAAATACATAAATATTTATAAAGTAAATTTAATAATCTTCTCTTACACTTATTTATTCTTTAGCTTACATACCTTGAGATCAAATATTTTATATTAAATATATATAACTATAACAAAAATCTTTTCTCCTTCATACAAAATAGCCTGTAGCCAAAAGGACATCTTTTAATAAACCATTGGAAATGCACTAGCTAACAGGATCTATTGCTAGAATAAAAAAAATATGCAAAATTGGAATCAATGGCCAGTACCATCTGGTACAGTTTCGGCTCCTATGCCCCCACCACCAACAGGATATACTGCACCCGGTACTGATCCTATGGCAACAATGCAAGCATATATGCAATATTATAATCAACCAGTAAGTATAAAAGATCGTGATTTTATCTAGAATGGATACAAATATTTTATTGTAAAAAATTTTGAAAATACACATTTGAGTTTTTTTTGTATTGTGTGAATCTGTAGTATGTAGAGTAAGACATACTGAAATATTGTACAACTGACAAAATTTTAACTTTGTGCTTTGCTGTCTCCATATGTTCGTGTTAATTTATAATTTTTATTAGTCCACTTGAATTTTTTTACATTACCAATGAGTAAACAAATTAATTTATTTTTTGTTCTACAAATATTTGAAAATAAATTTCTAAATAGATCATTAGTTTAATACTAGAATAAAAAAATATTTTAACAATATATATATTTTTTTTTTATTCTAATATTTTATTTCTTTATTTTATATATTTTTTTATTTTTTTAATATTAAATTTAATAAAAAAATGATATCAAAAATAGGGTCAACAATGATTATATTTTATATCAAAGTTCATAGAGAAACCAAAATGAATTAAAAAAAAATTAAATATCAAAGAATTAATTAAGTTTGATTCTACAAGTTTTTTTTTAACAATTAAATTTACGATAGTGTTGGACATATGAAGTAATACTCCTTTACCACAGAATTTATTTAATTGTTTTATTTTTCATAAGCAGAAAATAGAATTTTATAATTTTCCTGTTACTAGGCACCCAGTGGTTATACACCAGAACAATGGGCTGCTGCACAACAGCAAAATTGGGCCCAATGGCAGCAATGGCAACAACAGTACCAACAATGGCAAGCACAGTATGGCGAAAAGGTGAAAGACTGTATAAATGCTTAATTAAAATTATATTAAGAACAATTTGTACTTATTTTAAATTTTATTCCAGTATCAAGAAACTATGAAACAATATAGTGTAGCTGGTCAAGCACCACCTTTGCCAATGGCTTCCCAGCCTCCACCACCTCCCCCAAAAGATGAAAAACCTCCATTGCCACCAGCAAGTGCTATGAGTACATATGGTTACAGTACAAGTGCACCTCCTGTAAGTAAAATATAATAGTTTTTTAATTTTCTTGAATTGATTTCTGTTTATCACTTTATATTAAAAAAAAAAATATATATATATATATATATATATAAATACTATGGTAATTATTAAATATATTTGAATTTAGCCTCCACCAAGTACTGGTACTGTCACAGGTGTGAAAAGAGGAGCTAGCACTGACACAGATGCAGATAGTGCTAAAAAAATAAAGGAATGTGATGATGAGCTCAGTGAAGCTGAGAAAACTTTTGATGCTCAATTTAAGCAATGGGAGGAAAAGTTCAATACCTGGAAGTTACAAAATGCTAATCATCCTGATAAGGTTTGTCTTTTCTTAAATTTTATTGTATCATAATTACTGTTACCGATATGAGAGCCGTTTACATTTATAAAACAGTATCTACTTCTTCTTTCTCTTAAAAAAGTGATGGATTAAATCTGTCATCACAATAAGATTGCTTTCATTGGTTGTTGCTTGCTCATTTGATTAGTCTACATAGAATAAGCGCCAAAATCGAATATGTTTGAATTTTGAAAATTGAATTCTTTATTTTGTATTTAAATATTTAAAACTGAAGAATGAAAATGATGTAAAAAAAATTTCATTATTTTATTTATCAAACTTACGTTATTATCTTATAATTTAAACTAATTAAAACAAATTTTTAATCTGGAACTAACTTGATCATGTTCATAACCACAACAACGAAAAAATAAATCAATAAATAATATGCGCGAAGCGCGTTAAATATAGCTAGTTATAAAAAACTTTTAATTGTTTAAAATTAAGATTAATAAAATTTTGTTATTCTCTACAATTCCAGACTCAATACAAACAGTATGAAGCTAAATGGACATCTTGGCGTGAGAAACTCATTGAACGTCGCGAACAAATGCGACGTAAACGTGAACAACAGAAGCTCGCGGCAGCCGCAAAGAGTGAAAGTGAAAAGAAGGATATGCCAGGTGGTGATAAGATAATGAACATTCTTTCTAGTACTGAGAATCAGGGACTCATTAATAATTTGCTAGGAATAGGAAAAACTTTAGGACTGACATCAAAGTCAGATCAGACAGCGGCTACTTCAACAACAGCTATAGCTTCAGTTGCCTCCACAGGTGGGATGCAACAACCAATGGTTGCCCCTTCTGTAGCAATGACACCTATGATGCAGCCTGATATGACCCAAGCTTGGGCCCAATGGAACCAATATAATCCGGTGATGAGTACAGGTATGGCAGCTCCAATGGCACAAACTATGCCTCAGTATGGGATGACTATGCAGCCTATGAGTATGAGTACGGTACCTGCGACTCAAATGACTGCACCTACGCAACATCCGCCAAATTTTTCTCAACCACCGCCCACTTTCCCGCCTCCGAATTTCTCACAACCACCACCAGGATTTTCTCAACCACCTCCCACAGTCAATACAAATCCTCCACCTCCCCCTACATCTCAGCCACCTGCTGTTAATACTAATCAGCCTCCTCCCAATCTTAGTAACATGCCGCCAGCAATGGGAGGCAATAGTAACTTCAGTGGAAATAATCAACAACAAAGAGGTCCACCTTCAATGAATAAGGATAATAATCAAAATCAAAACAATCAATTTCCATCGCAAAGTGGAAATAATCAATTTGGTCCGAATCCGAACAACCAGTTTAGGCAAGGGCAAAATCAGAATGATAATCAGAGTGGTAATTTCAATAACAACATGAGAGGAAATATGAGAAATGATTATGATCGACAAGGAAATCAAGGTAATGATAACTTTAACCAAGGAAATAAGAATGATTACAATAAAGGCAACTTTAATCAAGGAAATGAAAATTTCAATGAAGGAGGTAACAATTATGGTAATGATAACAGATTTGGCAAATCTAACATGGGTGGCAACTTTGGTAAAGGAGGACAAGATAATTATAATGATAATTACAACAAGAACTACGATAATTCACAGGAAAATTGTAATGATAATTACAATGATAAAAACTTTAATGACAAGTTCAATCAAAATAAATTTGGTAACCAACAAAATAATCAGCAACCATTCGAAGATACTATGCCTCCAGAGTTAAAGAAACTCATGGAAAAGCGTAAAGCAGCTATGGATGTTTTCAAACCCAGTTCGAATTTTAACTTCGATACATCATCTAATGTAGGATCTCTCAGAGAAAGTTTTAAAAAGGTTTCAGGTGATAAATTTAACAAAGGGAACTTTGGTCCACAAGGGCGATCAGGTAGTGGATATGATTCACCAGATGACTTTAGTGGTCCACAATCTGGAAATTTCAAGAATAAAGGCTTTGACCACGGGGACAATGATTTTGACTCTCAAGAAAATGATGATTTTGATAACTTTGGATCAAGAGGTTCTGGACCTGGAGGTCCTGGACCCAATAATTTTGGACCTAGAGGTTCTGGACCCAACTTTGGATCTAGAGGACCAGGTTCCAATAACTTTGGGCCAGGTGGTTCTGGAATAAACAATTTCGGACCCAGTGGTTCTGGCAATTTCGGACCCAGAGGTCAAGGTCCAAACAACTTCGGTCCTAAAGGTCCAGGACCAAATAACTTTGGCAACAATGGTCCCAATAACTTCGATAATAGAGGGCAAGGTCCGAATTTCGGAAACAAAGGCCAACCACCTTTCGGTAACAGAGGACCCGATGATTTTGGAAACAATGGACCAAATAAGTTTGGAAATAGAGGATCCAATTTCGACAATAGAGGGCCCGATGATTTTGGTAACAACGGACCTAATAATTTTGGAAATAGAGGACCCAATTTCGATAGCAGAGGGCCTGATGATTTTGGCAATAACGGACCTAATAACTTTGGAAAGAGAGGTCCAAATTTCGACAATAGAGGGCCCAATGATTTCGGAAACAGAGGACCCAATGATTTTGGAAATCGGGGACCTAATGATTTTGGAAATCGTGGACCTAATGATTTTGGAAATCGGGGTCCAAATGATTTTGGTAATCGAGGTCCTAATGATTTCGGTAATCGAGGTCCGAATGATTTCGGTAATCGAGGTCCTAATGATTTTGGTAATAGGGGTCCAAACGATTTTGGGAATCGTGGTCCCAATGATTTCGGAAATCGAGGACCAAACGATTTCGGTAACCGTGGTCCGAAAGATTTCGGAAATCGGGGTCCGAATGAGTTTGGTAATAGAGGCCCTAACGATTTCGGAAATCGAGGTCCCAATGATTTCGGAAATCGAAGTCAGAACGATTTCGGTAATCGGGGTCCGAATGATTTTGATAACCGAGGTCCGGGCGATTTTGATAATCGAGGTCCGGGTGATTTTGATAACCGTGGTCCGGGTGATTTTGGGAATCGTGGTCCTAACGATTTTGGAAAACGCGGACCTAATAATGACGGAAATCGGGGCCCTAATGATTTTGGAAATCAAGGATCGAAAGATTTTGGAAATCAAGGACCGAAAGATTTTGGAAATCAAGGACCGAAAGATTTTGGTATTCAAGGGCAGAAAGATTTTGGAAATCAAGGACCGAAAGATTTTGGAAATCAAGGACCGAAAGATTTTGGTATTCAAGGGCCGAAAGATTTTGGAAATCAAGGACCGAAAGATTTTGGAAATCAAGGACCGAAAGATTTTGGTATTCAAGGGCAGAAAGACATTGGAAATCAACAATCAAAAGATTTTAGGAATCAGGGGACTAAAGACTTCGAAAATCAAGAGCCAAAAGACAGTAATCAAGGACCGAAGACAGGTTTTAGTGATAGAGGCATCCATAAGTTTGGTAATGTCGATAACGATAATGTAAGCAGTCATGATCAATCAGATTTTTCTAATGATGGTATTCCTAACTTTGCTCGGGACAGCCTTTCTCTTTCAATGAAGAATAAGAAAAAAAGTAAAAATAAGAAGAAGAAAGGAAACGCTGAAGAGGATCTAAATGTTGTACCATCTGAAAACAAAGAAAATAGATTTGGTGATTCTCTGAGTAATCTAAATGAGGGACCGCAAAGTAATTTTAGTTCTAAGACTGATTTCGACGCTCCTCCGACGCAAGGGAAAAATCAACCTGATTTCGCTAATGATAATGCTAGTGAATTTCAAGACAAACCACAGGATCCGAGTGCAAAGCTCAATATTGAGGAAAATGAATCAGTTTTATCTAAAGATGTCAATACGAAAATTGTGGTAACTAAGAATACTGATTGCAACATAGATAATAAAAAACAAACAGACCCAATTAACCCTATGTTAGATGAATCTGCTTGGATTCCATGCGATGAAGAGGAAAATCCTGATGGACAATTGACTGATGCTCCAGCATCAAAAGAAAATATAATTGTACCTGCTGAAGACTCACATCACAGTGGAGAAACTGAAGAAAAACTAAAATCTGATACTTTGCCATTTATGGGAGTAGAAGATCCTAAACCAGAGGATCAAAACTTGGAACCACCCCCAGAGAAACCAAACGTAGCAAGAATAACAACACTAGAAGAACCTCCACCATTTACGGATAATATATGCAATGAAGAAAATTTCAATGACCCTCCTTGTGACGACAATTTTGAAGAACTACCACCCAATTTCAATAGAGGTGGTTTTAATGAAAGACCTTTTGGGGGACCACCAAGTCAGGGAGACTTCAAACGAGATGATCATCCACCATTCAATTTGGGTCCTTTTAATAGAGGTCCCCCACCATTCAATGAACGAGGAGGATTTAATCAGCCACTTGGGCCACCTGGACCACCGGTTCCACAAGGCCCACCTGGACCTCAAGGACGTCCTGGACCATCTGGTATGAAGGCGATTCCTTCATTGTTGTCTTTGAAAATCGCACCTCCTCCAATGATAAAATCCAATCGATCCGAATCACTTGATGAACTAGATGATGATTTAAATACGAAAGAATCATTTGACAATGATGCATCGCCTAATAAAGAGCACAATTTTGGTCCCGGACCGTTTGGTTCGAACAAACCGTTTGGAAAAGATGGTCCAAAAGATATCGATAGAAATTTTGGGCCGGGACCATTTGGATCAAACAAACCTCCCTTTGGAAGAGATGGTCCTGAGCCATTTGGACCCAACAAAGCTTCTTTCGGCAGAGATGGCCCTGAGCCATTCGGATCCAACAAAGCTCCTTTTGGCAGAGATGGCCCTGAGCCATTTGGACCCAACAAAGCACCTTTTGGCAGAGATGGCCCTGAGCCATTCGGGTCCAACAAAGCTCCTTTTGGCAGAGATGGCCCTGAACCTTTTGGACCCAACAAAGCGCCTTTCGGCAGAGATGGCCCTGAACCATTTGGACCCAACAAAGCACCTTTCAGCAGAGATGGCCCTGAGCCATTTGGATCCAACAAAGCTCCTTTCGGCAGAGATGGCCCTGAGCCATTTGGACCCAACAAAGCACCTTTCGGTAGAGATGGCCCTGAGCCATTTGGACCCAACAAAGCACCTTTCAGCAGAGATGGCCCTGAGCCATTTGGACCCAACAAAGCACCTTTCGGCAGAGATGGCCCTGAGCCATTTGGACCCAACAAAGCACCTTTTGGCAGAGATGGCCCTGAGCCATTCGGATCCAACAAAGCTCCTTTTGGCAGAGATGGCCCTGAACCTTTTGGGCCAAACAAACCTCCCTTTGGAAGAGATGGCCCTGAGCCATTTGGACCCAACAAAGCGCCTTTCGGCAGAGATGGCCCTGAACCATTTGGACCCAACAAAGCTCCTTTCGGCAGAGATGGTCCTGAACCTTTTGGACCCAACAGACCACCTTTTGGCAGAGATGGCCCTGAACCGTTTGGACCTAACAAACTACCCTTTGGAAGAGATGGACCCGATCAATTTGGACCAAACAGACCACCGTTTGGAAGAGATGGCCCTGAGCCATTTGGATCCAATAAACCTCCCTTTGGACGAGATGGACCTGAACCATTTGGTTCTAACAAACCTCCCTTTGGACGAGATGGACCTGAACCATTTGGACCCAACCGAGCCCCCTTTGGCAGAGATGGCCCTGAGCCATTTGGACCCAATAGAGCTCCTTTTGGTAGAGATGGACCGGAACCGTTTGGGCTAAATAAACCTCCTTTTGGAAGAGACGGACCTGAACCTTTCGGACCCAACAAAGCTCCGTTTGGCAGAGATGGCCCTGATTCATTTGGACCCAACAAAGCACCGTTCGGAAGAGATGGACCCGATCAATTTGGACCAAACAGACCACCTTTCGGACGAGATGGACCCGATCAATTTGGTCCAAACAGACCACCTTTCGAACGAGATGGACCCGAACAATTTGGTCCCAATAGGCCTCCATTTGGAAGGGATGATCCCGAACCATTGGGACTACGTAAAGGTCCGTTTGGCCGAGATGGGCCCGAACCATTTGGACTAAGTAAAGGACCATTTGGTAGAGATAGTCCAATAGACATGGATAGAGGTATTGATTCTGGGCCATTTGGACAAAACAAGGATAAACCTCTGTTAGATAAAGATGGTTTAACTGACAGAGATTTTAAATCTGAAATGCTTAAAAAAGACAGTTCAAAAGATATTGGCAAAAAGTTCGAGCCTCTTGGTCTTAAAAAACCTACCGAAAGTGATCATAAATCAGAAGAAAACAATAAATTATTAAACAGCGATATATTTGGACCAGGTTCCAATCCTCCACTAACAGATGAAGTACAGTTAAGTAAAAGTGATGCTGAGTTTCGTGGAGTTCCTGATCATAAGGAACAATCCGCTTTGGATAGCGATATTGGTGCAGACGGTGATATACAAAAAGAAAAACCGGATGCCGTTAATGATTTAAAGCTTGATTTTAATGAAGATACACTTGAGCCTGTACCTACGGTTGATAGTAATCTGTTGGAAAAAGATAAAAATGAATCCCTTGAAAATATGGTCGTTGACGATGAACCAACAAATGTGGCTTCTAATGAAAACGAAAAAGTCGATGATGCAGTGAACACTGAAAAGCCTTCAGATGATAATTTAACCGAATCTGAAGTCGGACTGAAGGCAGATGTGGATGGCCGTAAATTTAGTTCGGGACCTTCTGGGTCATTTGGACTTAAAGATAAACCAGTGAAATTTGATAATCGTGCATTTGGTCTCAAGGATGGATCAATGGAAGTCGATAATCGTAAGTTTGGTCCTGGTCCGGCTGGTCCGGCTGGTCCGTTTGGTTCCACGGATGACCTAATGGATATTGACAGTCGGAAATTTGGTCCTGGCCCTCCTGCTCTATTTGGCCCCAAAGATGGACGAATGGATATAGATAATCGTAAATTAGGGCCTGGCCCGTTTGGCTCCAAAGATGGATTAATGAATGTTGATAATCGCAAATTTGGTCCTCCGGATCCATTTAATCTCACTGACGGACTAATGGATATTAACAATCGTAAATTTGGTCCTGGACCTTCTGGTTTATTTGGTCCTAATGATGGACCAATCGATATTAATAATCGTAAATTTGGTCCTGGTGCTCCTGGGCCCTTTGGCCCTAAAGATGGACCAATGGATGTAGATAATAGAAACTTTGGGCCTGGACTCTTTGGTAAAGGACCACCAGGTCAATTCGGCTCGGGAGACAGAAGACCACTGGGTATCAATGAGTCTTTTAATAAACCTGGACCTTTCGAACCTATTAGGCGAAGTGGGAATGAAGATTTTAGAGGCCCACAGCCTGAATTCTGTATCGGAAAACAGTTTAACTATAATCACGGAGGTACACCAATTGATAAATCTTTGGAATTTTTGGCACCTGCAAAAGTTATTGATTATTCGCATGATAAGCGGATTGCAACTGTGTGTGAATTTAAAGAGCCTATTGGTATTTATGATTATGGCCACGGAAAAGTAAAACCTTATGTTCCCAATTTGATTCAAGATTTCAAAGATTGGCAAGATAGTGAACAGAATATAAAAGAATATAACGAAGAGATGAAAGAAAGAAGTGAAAGAATTGGTAGAGCATGGACTGTAAGTTCACCAAAACCTGTCTCTGATAAAGACGTACCTTTCTGGGATGAACCTGGAATTTTATCAATCGAAAATGATAAAGATGAGAATGAAAAAGAACGCGAAGAACGCCGTAAAGATAAAGACAAAGATGATCGTCGTGATAGAGACAGGGACGATCGACGTGATAAAGATCGAGACGATCGTTTAACTGTAAGTGAGAGATTGCGTGAAAAAGATCGAGAAAAAGATCGTGACAGGGATCGCAATAAGGATCGTGAAAAAGACCGGGAGAGAGATCGTGATAAAGACCGCGTACGCGACAAAACATCCGATCGCAGTAGAACTGACAAGGACCGGGATGAAAGATATCGAGATGGTGATCGCTTCGGTGACCGAAGTCGTGATCGGGACCGTGATCGTTATAGAACTTCTGATCGTGATGGAGATAGAAACCGCGAGAAAGATAGAGATGATCGTCACAAAGATCGCGATGACAGATATAAGGAACGAGATGATCGCTACAAGGATCGTGGATACGACAAAGATCGAGGTCATGATAAAGATAGGGATGATAGGCATAAAGATAGAGGATATGATAAACGAGAAGATAGATACAGAGATCGAGGAGATAAAGATTCAAAAGACAGAAGAGAAGGATCAGAGAAAGACAAAGATCGTGAGGACAAGAATTTAGAAAAAGATGATGATTTGCGAGCTAAACGTGATAAGCCAGCAGAACAAAAAGATGGCGAACCAATGGTTGTTGATAAAAGTTCTAGTCCAGGTAAAATAATAAAATCTTCAATAATTCAATAATTATAAAAACACTATTTTTGATTGGATAAATAAACAAAAAGTAAAATCAATTTTTTTAATAATAAGATTTACTTTATTGTAAATTATTATTATATTTCTCTTTTGATCAATTTCTAAAATTAATTATATTACTATTTAATTAACTTAAACTACGAAATTAATTTATTAAATACTTACTATAATTTTTATTTTCAACAGATAAGAATAAAGATCAAGAAGATAAAGGAAGTAAATCAAAAGAGCAAGAAAAAAATGATGACAGGTAACAATTAGCGAAAATAGTATTTCCTTTTTTATTTCGTTATAAGAAATTTTTGGTCTTCTATTACTCTAGCACTTATTTTATTAGCTGTTTATTAATTAAAAAAATGCAAACAATTTTAAAAGGTTTAAAATTTACAAATACAGAAGCAGTTATTTTGGCTGTTTTTGAATTGATTCCATATAAGATAAATAGTTATCTAAAAAAAAAAATTTCACTGACTCAAAATTCATCGTATACCATTTGGATTCACTTGCATAATTTTTGAATCATTTCTTAGTGCAGTTAAATCTGCCATCCCTTCTTCGTTAACTTTTTGTTGGCAAATGTTCTATGAAATTGTCTCAATTTTAATAGATCTAAGGGAAGTATTAGCTGGTCGGATCCTGCTGCCACTAATCCGACTGAAACTACTCCCCAACAGGAATCCAGGTATGCAATTATCATTCTAATGATTTTGAAATTGCATAATTTTTTACATCCTCTATCTTTTAAATGATTGATTAATCAAACTAGCGAAGATATAAAATGTTTTTACAGTTTGCATATTAATCTGTCTACTATATTTAATCATATCACAGTTGGCATGTGACCTGTAAATCATGAACATTTATTAAACTGTGGAATTAATCTCTTAATTTAATCATATCATAACTGTTGACTAAGCATAAATAAGTCTTAGAGTTATTTTCATATTTATGACACATACAATAAATGAAATAGGTAAAATTTCTTAACTTTTAGAAATACTTTTTTTATAAAGATTTTTTATAAGTGTGAGAAATGATACTCTTCATTTTTATCAATTTATTTAAATATATAATAACTTTAATACTTATTGTATTTATATCGTTAATGAAAAGATATAAACAGTTACATGTTTACATATTGTGTTATTTATGTTTCTCCTATTATAAAATGATATTTTACAGTTTGATAACGTTTTTGTCGTTAGTGAATTATTCAATTGTTTATTTTTGAATATTTGTTTGATACATCTCAAATAGATGTAGTTTATATAAGTATGATAAGTGGCCCAGAAACTATTTAAAAATATTCATTTTCATGTTGAATAATTGCACTAAATTTTTATTATTTTTTGCCTCAAATTTATATCCAAAATATAAATTAATAATTTATAATTTACATGTTTGTATCAAAGTATTTGAACATTGTATATAGAACTTTTTCGATACTAAAATTATATGCACATTAAAACCAAAACACAGAAGTTCCCTTAAGTACTTTAGTACTTTAGTAGCTTAGTTTAATAACTAAGCAGTTATAAAGAGTACAATTTTTGTTTGTACTTTATTATATTAGCTGTTTAAAAATGCCATAACGTTGTCCCCTCTTTATGATTTTAAATAATGATATTGCTGTTTCAATTTTAAAAGCAATTCATTCACATTTTAGAAACTCTTTTGTAGGGACTAAAATAATCTTAAATAATTTTTTATTGCATATCATTTATGCTAACAGTGCCAGTAAAATAGAACTCATAACTACGAGATTTTCTTTATGAATTGCTTAATTATACAACTGCTTAATTATATGGAATTTTCATATCACTTTACGATTTTCAAATTAAAATATTTATTGCATAAATTTTCCTTTTTTTTTTTTTTTTTTTTTTTTTACAAAATAAATACTTATAAAAATAAATATGCATTATTAATTACTTTAAAATTTTAATTAATTATATTAAAATCTAATAATTATTTTTGCATATTGTTAATTTGACTCAGAAAAAAAAACAATTTCGATCCCTACTGTCAGAGACAAGTTTGATTAATAAAAAAAATCAAATTGAATTGAAGAAACATTAATAATTAAACTTCTAACGGTTATAATTTCAAAATCTAAAATTTGTAAATGTAGCTGTTTACATTTACATCATGATAAAATCAACCATTTTGTTCCATTTATGAATAGTACATTTCGATACGGGTGCGGGAGTCGCTTATTTAGCTCATGTGACTTTTTGCACGAGCGAGTGCGAAAAAGTCACATGAGCTAAATAATCGACTTCCGCCCTAGTTTCGAACAGTATCACGAGCGCCGAAAAATCATATCAAAGTTGTGATTTTGAGGTTAGAGTGGTATAAAAGATCTTTTATGACATTTCAGATCATTAGCTAATTTAGTAAAATGGTCAAAACAACGAAGACCCATGAAAAAGTATAAGTTGTATATTCAAAAAACTAGATTATATTGTTACCTTTTGATCTAAATACAAACCTAAGGTCTGAATTTTTTTTATTATATTACAATTTTGAAATATTTGAAGTATACGATTTTTGGAATATTTTAAAAATCAGGTTTTATGTATTTATTTTTTTCAGGCCTGTTTGTCTTGCCCCTTTTGAAACTCAGTTGAATAATTTTTTTTTTTTTTACTTTTGAGATATAACTGCAAATTCTGAAGTTTGTCAAACAATTGATCAAATTTTAGATGTTATGATTTGTGTATGAATGCAATTGGAATATTAGAAGCTTTAAAAATCAGAGAAAAATTGTAAAATTGGCATTAAATGTTTTAAGATCTTTAAAGTTCATTTTATAATTTTGCTTTGATTTCTTATTTTTAAAGCTTATGATATTCTTATTACATTTATACACAGATAGCAAGAACTAAAAATTGATTAATTGCTTTACATAATTATGTATCACAGTTTTAATATCGAAAGCTAAATTTGGCAAGGATCTTATGAACCGTACAACATTAAATAGGACGATCATTGTCAAAAATCTAATAAAAATATATTACATTTGTCTTTAAGGTATCAATTTTCAAGAATCTCATATTTAAATAATTTCAAAGTCCCAATGTAAACTAATTAAATAATTCTGATCATAGTTTCGTATATAAGAGATCAAAATATTTGAGGACGTCATGGTCTAGTTTTTTTAGAAATATCACTTTTCTCTTTTCTGAGTATTTATACACATCAGAGAAATATCAAGCGAATAACACATGAAGTGTGTTGCTCTTACCATTGTTGCCCTTACACTTTATTTATGTGATTATCACTATATAGTGCAACCAGTTCTATATGAACAAAGTATATTTGGGTGGTCATGAAATGTACATGATTAGAACCCATGTGACAATTGCTACAGATTTCTCTCTGTGTATGTGTAATTTCTAAGAAAGATAGTTCATAAACAGTAAAAAATGGATGATTTTTAATAGGGTATTAATCACATTTGAATTACCCTTCTTTGAAATTATATTTTTCTGGCATTTATAATCTATTATTGTTTCTTTGGTATTAATTTAATTACACTGCAACTATACATTTTTTTATTTTTATGCAGCATACAAACTTTGTCTAACCCTTATTGATAACAAAAATTATTTTCCCCAAATATTCTTTCTGAGTGAAATTATTAAATATTTTTCTAGTTATTAAATTTTAATAAAATTATATTTAAAATTTGTTATTCACGTTGTACAGTATATTATATAATGCATGTAAAGACTTTGTCCAATATAGAGAAGTCATAATTACCATTGTGAAGTTCACAAGTCATCAATGATCTTGGCAATGAATTAAAAGCACTGTTAATTTTATTTATTGAAAAAATATCCAAAAATTACTTAGTCATACTTTGATAAAATAGTAGTACTAAATCTTATTGGGTATTATAATTTCAAAAATTGTTGTGAAAATGAAATAACAGTTATTTTGTAATTAAACAAAATTACATTTTTTATTTATTCTAATCTAAATTATGTTATTTCAGTTATTAATTATTTTTAATATTGAAATTGTAAATTAGATTTAGAATTACTTATAGAAGCTGAATACTTTTCATTTCAAAATAACAGTTACATTTTATAAATGTTTGGAGTTTATTTATTAAATTGTATAATTATTGATATTTTTTATTTTTCACTATTTTTTTCAATTTTTAATATTTATTGTCCTTTTACTTATCTCAAGTACTAATAATTCACTGAAAGTAATATCAGGTGAATTTGATGTTTTATAGAACAAACTTTTCTATTATTTTCACTCGTGTTTATTTTATCAATGTTCTACACCACCTATCATTAATCAATCATATATTGTTGTTTATTTGTAATTTATTAAACAATAATAGATGATCAATATAATAAATATTAATTGAAAAAAGCAATAGAAATATTGAAATTTGAATAATTATATATATTATATATATATATATATATATATATATATACACACACACATACAATGATAGCTCATGAACTTTTTTGAAAATTAAATAGTGCAGACAAAATTAAGTTTTGCTATTTATCTATCTCATTTCAAAGTTAATTTTGATATTCTTTCATTATAAATATAATAATGACACTAAAAAATTATTTGTTATCCCACATTCTTTAATTCTGTGTCCAGTAAATGTATGAAGAAAACTGTAGCAGTAGTTTTCATTTGTAACTTTGCTTTTAGGATTACCCAAATCAATGTCTTCCAAAAAAGTATTAGCCGTAATTTTTCTGAAATATTTTGAGATATTCAGGGTTTATTTTGATGAGAGAAATATTTTTCCACACTATTACTTGAGTGTGTAAGATAGCAAAATATTTTGTTTCTTTTAGAAAGGATCTTAAAGTTTGTTTAGATGCCCATATAGGTTTTCTATGAAACCCAACAAATTTTGATGTATTAATGAAATATTTATCTTATAGCCTTTACAATGTACCTAAAAGTTGCATTTAATGCATCATTTCCCAATTACACTCTACATTATGTGCACAACTGTTATTAAATTTATTTGTTAATATATGCTGCAAGATTAATCAGCTATACCAATTCTGTTCTAGTAAACTTGGTTCCTATACGCGAATTAATTAATGTATTTTTATGATTAAACTTATAATAAATTATTAAGGTGTATTTTTTTTTATAAAATTAAAAATGTACTCAAGTAGTGTTTTATTATGATAAAATTCATTGTTTTGTTCTTTGATACTCATGATTTACCAAATGTTATAGCGTTCCAGAAATTAAACAAAATGTCTTGGAGGTACCTCCAAAAATCATGGAACTGCCAAAAACACCCAACCTCACGATGGTTGACGACCTCCTATGCCCTCCTGGTCGGTTGATTAGGCCACCAAAGATAGCGATTATTTTGAGAGGTCCACCGGGAAGTGGAAAATCTTTTGTAGCCAAGTTAATCAAGGTAATGAAAATTTATATTTATAATCAAATAAAAAAATCAAATAGTCTAGTATTAAATATTATAGGAATTACTTTACTCTAAATAGAATATTAAATTTTCTATTTATTTTATAGGATAAAGAAGTTGCTCAAGGAGGATGTGCACCAAGGATACTTAGCATTGATGATTATTTCCTAGTTGAAAAGGATATTGATGACAAGAAAGATGGGGCAGACGTAAGTAATTTTCATCTAATTGCATGAATTAGAAATTATTCAGTTTAAAAATGAGAAAAGAATTTTTACTTTTCTTATTTAAGTTCATATGTATTAGATTATTTGTAGTATTTATTACTATTTTGGTATAGGGCTCACTTTTTACATTGTCACAGTAATGACCATTTTACCTATAAAAAGCCCAAAAAATTTTCTCAAATTTATCGCTATTAGCATAAGCATTAGAACATTATTTATTTATTTTTTTAAACATTTAACCTAATCAATTTAATTTTTGCAGGAAATGGAATACAGATACGAAGAGGCAATGGAACCAGAATATGTTAACCATTTAATTAAAGCATTTAAGAAGAACGTCACCGATGGCTTTTTTAACTTCATTATTTTGGATAGCATTAATGAGAAAATTACGGACTATGAAGAAATGTGGAGCTTTGCAAAAACGAAAGGTTTCAAAGTTTATGTTTGCGAAATGGAAATGGATGTACAAATCTGTCTTAAACGTAACATTCATAAGCGTTCAGAAGATGAAATTAATAGAATAGTTGATTATTTTGAGCCATCACCTAGTTATCATCATAAACTAGATGTTACATCTTTACTGCAGGAGCATGCCATTGAAGATGTAAGTATAAAAATAGAAATTTGTTTAAGAGTAATTATTTAGTATTATTTTATTAGATAAATTGTGTTCTAAAACGATTCAATACATATATACTTAAATATTATATTCTTGAATAAATTAAGAGGATGTACTTTACCACTAACCTTGTTTCATCCGCGGAATACGTAAAAAATTGTTCTACATAATCCGAAGTTTCAAGGCGAAAAAGCGACGACGTTTTTGTAGCTTTTTCGCCTTGAAACTTAGTAGAATGACGTATTACTATAGAATATATTCAAGACGTAAATCTCTATTCTTTTTTTTTATTTTACGTATATATTTACATGTTCTGCCGATATGACAGGCTTAGCATCTTTCGACACCCCCTTAATTTATAATGATATTTTAATGAATGCAGTTTTTTTATTTATTTATCTGTTATTGCAGTTTATAAACAATTATAACTTATTTCTAGGTCGATATGGTGGATGCTCAAGAAACAGCTAAAGAAGAAGAAAAAGATAAAGAAAAGGAAAAAGAAAAAGAAGCTGTACCTACCAATGATGATAGTCAAGATAGCCAAGAAGATACCGAAAAAACGGTAAATTTTTGATATTTTAAAAACATTACCTAATTTCTGAGTTAGTGAAAGTTAATTCTAAATAGAAACAAAACTATTACGTATAATTAATCTGAAATTAATATTTAATAAATTAATTTTTTATGTAATTATAATTAAAAGTTAATTAACATGAATTTAATAATGGCTGATGCTATTTGTACGACAGAAATATAGTTCATCAATTTAGAGTATAAGTTCCAAAACTCCTTGCTGTCATTTTTGTTTTCTTTCATATTTGACTGTAGGAATTATATCCTTGGGATATAGTTAGTGTTCATAAATCTGTCGTACAAAATAGTAGAGACGTTTAGTTTAGTTAAATTAAGTAGTAATAAAATAAGATTTAAGTTTGTATAATGGTTACATTATAATTTTAGGGAATCAGTAAATGGGAGAAAATGGAAACAGAAGACAAATTAGGTAATTTTGCACTTTTTTAACTTATCATTATACAGGCTCACAAAAAAAAAAAGAAAGAAAAGTAACTGGTCCAGTGAATCAGGCTTTAGTATTTTTATATATTTTGAGATACTAAACATAGATACGACCTTAATTTCGCCAGTGGTGTTGTATAATACTAATTATTGCCTACATAATGTTTTCTTCGATTTCTTTTCTTCGAGAATCATCCTATCCTATAGAAAAAAGAGATGGACTTGAGATTGTCATCTCTAATGATTGTGATTGGTCGATTTTAAATGGACATGTAAAATTTGATTGGCCCACGATAGGGCGCGCGCCGCGCGCATAGACACTGCTAGTTAAAATAACATTTTCTGTCTTTGCATCTTGTAGAAGAGAAATCGTGTACAAATGATTTAAAATTTAATTTTTGTATTTGTTGAAAAAAAAAATCATTATCAAGGAACGCGGGAGCGTCCCGAAGACAAGTATCTATCCAACAATGTAGAAGAAGCCTGAGGGAGGATCTTCATTACAATTCAAAATGCATTTTATAGATCATGGTTAGTACTAAACAGTACCAATGGCGAAACTATTACAACAATTTTTTGAACTTGCAATAAAGATATTTCAAGATTTTTTAATTAATAGATATTACAAAATCCTGGACTGATAAAAAAAAGTGTAGGTCAAATATGCATTTTAGTAGCTCAGAATATCTAAGAATACTAAAGTCTGACTCTAGACACTTTCATGAGGTGGTGAACCTGCACCTCGGACGATTACCGCAGTTAATTAAACGCTGAACGCGGTTAGCAAATACTTAGATGGGTGACCGTGGACAGCTTATACAACTTAGGTGATCGTTTAAATTACTGCTTGTTCTTAAAGTGTTGACTAGGTGACAAATATGTTTTTAATATTTAAGTCACCAAATGTGGCATAAATATCTGAAATCTATTTGGACATCGGGTGATGATTGAGCGAGAATGCAGCTAACCCGCAGTTTCTCATCGTGTCTGAGATATATTTGACTAATGGGTCTACTCTGAAATTTCGCATTTTTAAAATAAAGATATTGGTTTCAAAAGCGAGTAAGAAAAAAAAGGTACAGATTACTTAATAGTTTAAATATAAATCTGATCCGCCAGACCAACCACTTTTCTTTTCTTTTTTTGTAAGGCTGTGTAGTTTAATATGACACTCAACAACACATTTTTTTTTGTTATAGACCGCCTCGATGGTTTAAAACGAAAGCATGATAATAAGCCGCAAACAATGGAAGACTTTTTACAAGTTCCTGATTATTATAATATGGAAGATAATTCAGGAAAAAAACACGTAAGAACTCATTGATATAATTATAACGATTAAGATAATTACTTATCTTCCTATTCAGTGGTGTCAATAAAATACTCATAACTTTAATTCCTTTTTTATTCTCATTAATAATCATATATAACTACCGATAGTAGATTTCAAAAATGTAAAAATTTAACGGTAAAAATTTATATTATTTTATACAATATAACAAGTTATTAATTATCAAGTGCAACATTGTATATACATGCATCGTTAACTATTTTCAAATAGTGTTTTAAGCAGGGTCTTTCGCTAAATTTAATGGAAGCGTATTAGTGGGAGGCTGCTTAATCTCAATATTTTTGACTTACAATATTAATATTATTACTAACAAAGTAATCTAAAGCCCAAAGTAAAGAAAACTAATCGATTTATAGGTAAAAAATATGTATATATAACTTAATATACGAAGAATTAAAAAGCATAAAGAAACTTAAAAAGTTGTACGTCACGTATTTTATTTTAATTTTTTAGATTTAGTATTAACTTTAGCAAACCCGGATTGACTTATATCTTTCCAATTAATTCAATTTCTTAATGGCCTTTTTTATACACGCACGCACACAAACACTGAGGATTTAATAAATTCGTGTAGTTCTTGGTGTCTCAAAAAAAAAAAAAAAGCAAATCTAAAAAATTTAGTTAAATTCGACGGGAAATTACAAGAAAAAAAGGGCATGTAAAATATTTCGGATTTTTGCTTTCTTTTTAAGCTAAATATTTATTCGAAATGCTGAATTTTAAGATGAAATTCATTCTTAATTTTCTCAATATTGACAGATTTTTTAGCTTAAAAAGGAAGCAAACATCCGAAATATTTTACATGCACTTTTTTTTCTTGTAATCTTCCGTAGAATTTAACTATATTTTTTTAGACCAGTGTAAACTTTTTTTGAGACATTAAAAACTAGACGAATTTTTTGGGATCCAAAAACGATCGCGCTACATTTTGGGATTCATACGGACACTTGTGTACATTAAAAAGGTATCTTCATGAATTTTGTGCTGGAGATAGTTAGGATCGAACTTACAATTTTCTAAATATTAATGTTTTATTTGCACATATATGTAAGTGAAATTATATACGTACGGCTTTAAAATTATTTTTATTGGAAAACTGAGGAAATTTTACTAAAAAAAAAACTATTTTTATGTCTATTGTGAAAAATTCTTCCCTAAGAAGCTATAAATTAATCAAAATCTGCCAAAAATGTAAAAAATGCTAAAATTGTCAACTTTGACATGACACAGTTCGAAAACATTAATTATAAAAAAAAATTGGAAAAATTCACCAACATCCGGTACATAAAACAGTACGTTCTCACATAGTTTCAAGTAAATCTGACAATCAGATATATATATATATATATATATATATATATATATATTCGTACTCGCTGAAATAAATTAAAAGTATTAAAAATATGCAAATATACAAAATTAAATCGCTTTTTCTCATAATGTTTTATAATAATGTTTTCTTTTTCGTCAAGCTATCTCGGAAATTCGCACGGATATTATAATAATATTATTTTTAACCTAAACCAGCACTTTAGTAGAGAAACGGGACTGCACCTCGGTCTATCATCGAAGTTAAAAGCAGCGTATGGGTGATTTTTTGTTCTTAAGAAAATTAGACTAGATGATTTGAATATGTTTTTGCTTTTTAAGCCTGTCAAATGTGGTTTAAATATCTAAAATATATTCGGGCACACGGTAATGATGAAGTGAATGCAATAGGAAACCCACAGTTTCTCACAGTGTCTGAGATACATAGTGACTTATAACTAATGGGTTTGGTCTGAAGTTTCACATCAGTAATGTAAAGGTATGAATTTTGAAAGCGAATATGGAAAAAGGTACAGATCAATTATTAACCCAAATAGGCTGCAGATGGATAAACCCAAAATAAATACATTATCTGTCATGTATTACAATTTTATTCCTTTAATTTATTTATTCTCTACAGTTGTACAGAACTAAGCAAGAACATTATTTTGCTTACAGAGTAATATAATAAAAGCAATCATAATTCTTACAAATGTTATGGAAAAAAAATTGCGTATTTAAAATTTTGTTATTTTTCATATCTTTTAAGATTTGAGATTGAGAATTGAGATTAAGTACAATAAGTCCAAACGAAATATTTAAAAAAAAAAAAGTATAATTTATATAAAGGGAAATTTATTTACATATATTTTTTTTTTAATGGTCATTCTTTTGTAATTCCTCTTACGTACCATAATGAAGAAGAATTTTTTATCAAATATTTTCAAAATATATTTGAAATATGCCCTGATAAAATAGAGCTTATCCATACTAAATAAAAATTAAATAATATTGCTTTTATTAATTATGAAAACATTTACTTTTATTTCATTAAACATGAATATTTATTACACAGGTTAGATGGGCTGATCTGGAGGAGCGTAAACAACAGGAGAAAATGCGAGCCGTTGGATTTGTTGTTGGCCACACGAACTGGAATCGTATGATGGATCCCACTTATGGAGGCAGTGCACTAACACGAACAAAGTATATATGACCCAGGTTTCAATCCAATTTTAACCAACAAAGACGACGTGATCGTCACTAGAGAGAAAAGAAGAGTTAGTCCAGATTCTTTTCTCTCATAAGAGGGAAATTGATCGATGCTTACGCAAAAAAGAAAAATCAATCAATTTCTCTCTTAGTAAATGTCGCATATTGCGCGTAATTATAATCATAATACTGCAATTCTTGTGAAAAATCAATTACAAAGGCGACGATGAAAATGTACATTTGAAACCATTCATGGTTTAGTTAAAAGATTTGATTTAAACGATATTGTATTCAGATCCTTGATCACAGTAGGAGTAATTTAAGGAAAAAAAATAATTTTTATATAGGGCAGTTAATGAGAATTACGTTTAGTCACTATGTATTTTGACCTGAAGTAGACTAGAAAAACCGCGAATCACAACATTGTATATTTCCCTTGAGAATATTTGTGTATAAATCGATTCTCATTCCCTATTTTTCACTCTACTTTTTAGTCTCTTCGTTTTGTACATAAACAATGTTTCTAATTTGAAAAAAAAAATCGACGATAAAAATGAACTCACGTAATCTTTCGGTGCCGCCGTTTGAATCCCTAAAGCACCCGCATTTTTATTTTTAAATGTCATTTATAGAAACGGGCACGAGATTTCTATGCGCGATTTTCAGCGAAACATGATTGTTACTTATATCTAATGCTTAGATTAAAAGCATATAATACCAAAACGTTTGTAATAATGATTAATTGCTGATGCAAAAATAAATCTATGCACCGACATCAAGTTTGATGATAAGTGTATATTGACTCTACAAATGTTGGCTTTTTTGCTGTTTATTTCACTGCGGCCGTAAAAACCTGTTTATGTTATCTTTTTTACAGTTGTAGTCAGAAGGACATTGACCCTTTAAACCTAGGTCAATAGCTTTTTGAAATTCGATCATCATCATTTCATATGAATCATCGATTGGTATAGATCTGCAAGAAGAATGAAGAGATTTTGGATTATCATCGATAGATGTTAGATAGTTCATAAAATAGAAATATTTTGTTTTTTCTTTTAATTATTTCTAGTAGTTATAAAATTTGTTATTAACATCAAAATCACCTCACGAGAATCTATTGTAGAATAACTAATTTTTTAAATAATTATGCTAGTTAATTATTATCATGAAATGTCAATGTCAAGGTCCCTCATGGAAAAGAATAATTAGTAAAATCAGAATCAAAAGTATTTGGTTTGGAATATGTGGATAAGATTAAATAACTTACTGCGGCATCAATTTCATTGTTTGAAGAACCATCTCAGCAGCTCCAAGATAATCTTTTGCCGTATGAGGAATTTCACATGCGGCTCGGTACAGACATGTGTCACCAATTAAATAACCTAAAGCTAAAGCTACTTCTCCTTCAGATAAAATATTGTCTGCAAGGAAAAATGATATTTAAATTTTAAATTTATGAAGATGGTTCAATTTCTTTTAAGTTATATGTGAAAAACAATCTGGAATACGCAATACTAGCTAATGTGATAGATTTCAAGTGAAGAAGTTAAAGGATAAGTATGGTATTATTTGAAAATCAATATTCATTTGTTGTAAGGATAATAGTTTTGTGTGTGCCTAGTCATTGTTATGATTTTTAATTTTGTAAAATATTTATTTTTTTTTAGATTATTGGACGAAATTACCTTCAACATCTCCACGCCCTTTGAAAGCGTGATTACCAATGTATCCAGCACCATATACCACTGCTTTCAAGACTAACAGCAATAGAAGATTCGATAAATTCAAGTTGAGAACCTGACAATATTTTGAACTTTTAAATAATTACAGATTGCAATTTTTTTCGTAAATATTTATTAGCATTTTACAACAAAACTCAGACTACAATGAACTGATAGTGAATAGAATATTTTAATTATTAGGATTTGTATATATTTTATCTGAATTTTACCTGACTTGAACTGGAGGACCTGCGAATAAGTTCGTGCGCAATATCGGATAGTATTGAGTTGGATCGCTTTTGGGGAACGTCTTCTTCAATATAAACAGTGTTGCCATCTCTACGTTGTGCAAAAACATTACAAACGAGAAATGCAGCTAGGATTAACAACTGTATTGACGATGCCATCATTTCGACATCTATAATTTATTTTTAATGTGCACGCTTGTTAGTAAAGTGTCTTTATATTTATATATTATCTACTTTGTATATTATATATTTATGATTTAAATAAATATTCTAAATATTAACTTTGTTATAAACTATCATTTACTTATAAACCGCGTTGACATCTTACACGTCTTTTTCAAAACTAAACCGCCACAATCGACGTTGCGACGTTTTTTATAACAAGCGCGTCTTGTACGCGTCACTGCTAAAGCGTGACACGATTTCTTTGCGATTCCATTGTGAAGATGCGCGACGACTCGCGTAATAATTCGCATTAACGATGGCCCAACTTGGGTCATTTTCCACTGTGATAACAAAGAAAATGAGAAGAGAAAGCCTCTGCAGCTATATTTTTTCACTGACTTTTACTTACATGCCAACTAGGCGATGATTCTCTTTGGGCTAACAGTTGAAGAGAACGGATGGGGATCTTGCTCAATCCAGCAGCAAAATCAACATTTACCTCATTATTCAGTGCAGTTTCTATGCACTTCAAAATCTTTTGAGTTTCATCGGAAAAAAATTTCAGTGATATCATTTGACTGTTTAAATATTAAAATATTTATCAAATTTTTTATATATTTAGGTATATATATATATATATATATATATATATATATATGATTTTAGAAGAATTATGATAGTCTTTTTATGGATAGAAAAAGCTCAGGTATTCGATTGAAAATCTTGGTTCATTATATATGCATTAATTGCTTAGAGTCTGAAACCAAGATTAGTTAGATATCTGAATTTTATTAATAAAACTTTTGTACCTGACAAGACAATTAATTATTTTTCTTGCGACCAAACTAAAATTATTCAATTTGGCCAATATCTTGGTTATTTTATACAAGACAATCCAACAATACTAAGCAGTTGTCCCTATTCCCCCATAAATAAGGAAGACCATTTATTGTTTAATTTTTAACTTGAAGATAATTCATTTCTTTTACGTTTTAAATCTACAATAATTATAACGTGACTGAAAAGTATTTTCTTAAAATAAAAATCAAATAAAAAATGATGCTTTTTTAAGTAAACTTAGTAAATTTCTATATCAAAGTAAATTCTCAAATATTGGAAATTTTTATTAGAAAAAGAATTTTGAAAATAACATTGATTTTGTACAAAAACTAAATAGTTTTTTATCCATCTTCCATTTGTAAACCAATTTGTCAATTATTCTATATTCCATAGCTATATTTTATAAAGCGGTCAAGACAATTGGAGAGAAATAATAGAAAGATTTTTTTTATAAACAAAAATAACTATTTTCTACTTATTTGAAATTTTCTGATAAATATAGAGAATTACTGAGTAATAATTATAACTTGCCTGTCTCTTTATTTATTTCTTTTTTTTTCCTTTTTAATGTAAAATTTAGTATTATTAATGCATCTACGAATTTTGAAGCGTCTTCTCGCAAAATAAATAATCTGTATCTTATCGTCTTTACGTGAAACTTAGAAAGTTTCTTGTAGGTGACAATGCCATCTTCTAAATACCTTAGAAAGTGTATTTTACTATACCTTGAGCTATGTTAATTGCCTTGTCATATACTCCTGTTTTAACCAAATGAGTTTGTTGACTTTAATTTCATTTATCATTTATGTAACTTAAACTACATTTTTCTGTACCAAATTTGGAACTAACAAGATTGAATCACGTTTATTGTGTCTTTAAAAAATCGTCTATCTTTTTTCATTCATTCATTTTAGTGATATTTACTACCGATGCAAACTATATGGTTATTGTTTCGCTGTATTTACGCAAACCATTTGTTTGTACTTGTCTAATATTTTTGGCATATTAACATATTCATTGCTACAATGAAATTTTATTTAATTGAAATATCTTGACTATTAAAAATTTGTCCATCATTTATACATTAACGGAAAAATGTTTTTTTTATATACTTAATTTTATATTGACAAGCCATATGATTGTTTAGCAATGAAGGTCTTGATATTCATCTGAGGCATGTGATATAATCAGTTCATGATCATAAAAAACTCCTCGTTTTACATCTGTTTTTAATAAGACCAACGCGGTAAATCTTGAATTGAATGTAACGTTTTTATTTGTTTTTTGATTGGTCGATTTCCTTAAAAAATGTAGCCTTCTTCTCGTTACTTGTTACTACGTTTATGTAGAGCTAATGTTTGAAATGTGCAGGATCGCAATGGCATATCTCGTATACAAAAATCTGTTAAGTCGTATCATCAACTTTTCAACATAATATTTTATGTTTAATGTTAAAAAAATAACGACAAATATCATATTTTTAATAAAACAACAAAGTTTACGCAAATTTTGATTTTTGAAATATCTTAAATATGTTGTATTGTATATCGAACTATAATATAATATTAATTTATTCAGAATTACTACATACATAAATTTAATACTAGTTTTGAATTCATTATAAGTTTAAGAAATTTTAGTAAAATATTCTTTACCTTCGAATTTTCTAAATAGAGTAACTTTACAAAAACTTAATGAGACTGGGTATTTTATCACTCTTGAAGAGTTTATTACTTGCAATAAAATGGTGTTTAATACGTCATCATTTTTTTATTTTATGGTAATTCCTATTTAACGGTTTCGTTTTAAAATTTTTTGTCGGCAGTGTGTTGTGATCGCAAAAGTGCATGTGATGTGTAAATATGCATCTAATCTTTAAATATGTATACCTGATGTATAAAAATGTACCTGATATGTAAATATGCACCTGATGTAAAATATGCATTTGGTGTATAAAAGTGCATCTGGTGCATAAAAGTACATTTGCTGTATGAATGAACGTTTGCATACAAAAACTGCTTTTGCAAAAAAGTACGTTTGATTCAAGAAACTATTATTTCGTCATAAAAGTAATTACTAGTTAAATAAATAAAATAATGAATCAATTTTACAAATTAAATCGAATAAGAAAATAATAGTCGTGGTGTATAAAAGTATTAAAAAGAAAACTTAACATAAATATATAAAATAAGTAATACGCGATACCTAATGCATTTAAATAGAACATTTTCCACATAATGGAAACGCGTTTAAAAAATAAATTCGTGTTGTTTCAATTATAAATTGTATTAAAAAATTTAGTCCGCGAAATATAGTCATAGTGTCAATCGTTTTTCACAAAGGTAATTATTGATTACTTTTGTACTTGATTGGTCATTCACTGACTAGCATTTTGTAATGGATATCGATCTTTTTATCGATAAAACCATTGCACGTATTTAGAACTATTTTATCTGTTATTTTAGTTTTCTACCAGCGCACAAGTTTTAATTTTTGTGCAATGATTACGCTTTATAAATTAGTTGAAAATTTCACGCTTATTAGTGATGAAGAGAAAATGAATTTATTGTGTCTACATTTCATCAGAATTTGGTATCTGACGACATATTGATTTTACTATTTGACATTCTTATTTCAAATTCTTTTCTGCAATCATTTTAGGCCTAACTGGAGACAAAAACAAGGAGATTCAACCATCATGTTAAGTTATGCATAAAATACCTGATGCCTAAGACTCGTCTTACAAAAATATAGATATTAAATAGATGTATCAGATCGCTACATACACTAACTCGCTACCTACGAGGTAAGTAATGTAAAGGTGACGACCTTACATTTCAATGACTTTTTAATTATACAAAACTTTATCATACATATTATTATTGAATGTTTATAATCTAAAACGTGCGCATTTTATATGAATACAAATCTGATAATATATTTTTATTCTTTAAACTACATTTTCGAAAATCAAAGATTGATACAAGCTTTATTGATATTTTGGCTATCGCAATAAGCTTAAAATTCACTGTTATTTTAACAAATATGAACTTGCATTGTTATCATACAGTTATCTTAATCACGTTGGAGGGAAAGACTGGTCTTGAACAATCTTTTAAATGCTAAAAATAATTCATATTTTCAGAAATTGTAAACTAAAACTTAACGATTTTTCAGTATTCCAAGATATTGTTCATAACCTCCCTTGTTTGAAAATTAGTAGAATAATTATTTAATTGTCAAGTTATTTCCTAAGTACTTTAAGTATAATGATAGAATAACATAATTTTTTCAAACTAGTAAAGCCTTGATACATACACACACGCACGCACACATACCCACACATACCCACACACACAGACACACCTCAATCATACAATTATTAAATTTAATTACATTAAAAATATAAGAAAGTAAAGTTGTTATATTTCCCTTTATTTTCTTTATTACAACAAACCCATTATCCTGTTATTCCTTTATAAGTAGTATTTCATTGATGATAAATTTAATTTAAGCTAATAAAGTTTTTATACTATTACAATCATATAAGCTCGTAATATTCAAGATTTTATTCATTAAGTACTATTGAGGATAAAAAATATAAATACCTCAGATACCAAATCAGTTTCTCTGAAATAATAAATAAAGTATATAAATAAGCCTTTGATTGTATAAAATGTGTCCCATGCTATAAACATCTATCGGTATAATGATCCCCTAGTAGAAATTAAAAATAATCGGTTTCCAGCTGTATATTAACTGAAACTCGGCATATTAACCCTTTGAAGCACAGTTGTCTCTAGAGGGACCACCTTTTTTTGCCTGCTATATTTATTTATAAAAATTGTATTTATAAGTATTTATATATAGTAGTTTACTTTTTTACTAGCTAAGAACATTGCCTACAATATTATCCTACTACTGTTAAAATTTCATTTATTGCAAAAGTGTTATAAATAAACAAATAGTAAAAAAGTGCAGTTTTTTTTAAACGTATGCCTTATAAAGGGTTAAAAAAGAACCAGTTCGGCTAGAAAACTTAGGAATATATTTTTGGACATCGAATGTGAAGAAAGCTGCAATATTAGATTCTAAAGCTTTGAAAAACTAGAATTATGTATAATTTAATCATTATACAAGAAGATTTTATAAAAATATTCTCTTCGAACATTAATCGAGCAACACATAAAATAAATAAAACTCATGAAAACGAGTTTTCATTTGCTTTTTTCAAAATCACAAAATATTTATTCCCTGGTATACAATTTGGCGTATTTTCGCCAATTTTAAACTTTCATAACTTTAAAGAACATAATAAGTACTTCATAAATTTGAAAAAAGCAAGTGGAAACTAGCTTAGTTTTCTTTAGTCTTTAATTGCTTGTAAGACAATTTTATAAGTTAAGTGATCAACGTTTGAAAGAACATTTTTATAACATTTCTTTAAAATAAAGGTTACATTGTATATACTTATGCAAGTTATACAGGATGTTCGAAATGTTCGGGACCCCCTCCCAATTTTGGAATCAACTACCTAAAGAAAAAAGGTGACCCACTAGGTCCATAGCATTTTCAACGAGGAATGCAATGGTGATCTTGAATTTCATCTTGAACGTTTGGTTCAAGCTCATTTGAAGGTCAACTCCATTTTTTCAAATAGAAACCCTTATTTTTTATTTCGGATTCTGAAAGAGCACGCAATTTTACATTCAGATATGTACCATACCATGGGTTAAAATGATCTTGAAAGGTCATATAGCGGTCAAATAACACTTTCTTTCAAAATGACTGAAAAATCGGATTTTTTGTGAAATATGACCTCTTTGGTAGATGTTGGAGTCAGACTGATGCAAAAAGTACTATTGGTTAGTGACCTGGATCCTGATCTTGAAGGTCACTTTCAAGGTCATTTAAAGGTCAAGTCAATTTTTCAATAGGTACTTCTATTTTTTACTCCGGATTATGAAATAACACAAAATTGTATATCCGGGTGTGTACTTGTCATTGATCAGAATGACCTAAAAAAACCTCGTGTGGCCCAGCCAGTTGAGGCAAGACCTCGGGCGGCCCGGCTACTTAATGCAGGACTATAGACTATTCAACCAACCTGGAATTTTTTGCAATTTAGAGATTAAGACTTTTTACAGCAAATACTCAAATTATTGACCTTCGAGTTCAGGCTCCAGGTCCACTAACAAATCGTGCTTTTTGCATCAGTCTGGCTCCAACAACAACCAAAGAGATCATATTTCACAAAAAAAAAACCGTTTTGTCAGTCATTTTGAGAGTGTTATTGGACCGCTATATGACCTTTCACGATCATTTTAACCCATGGTATGGTACATATCTGAACTTAAAATTTCGTGCTCTTTCAGAATCCGAAGTGAAAAATAAAGGTTTCTATTTGAAAAAATGAAGTTGATCTTCAAATGACCTTGAACGAAACGTTCAAGATGAAATTCAAGATCACCATTGCATTCCTCGTCGAAAATGCTATGGACCTAGTGGGTCACCTTTTTTCTTTAGGTAGTTGATTCCAAAATTGGGAGAGGGTCCCGAACATTTCGAACACCCTGTATTATACGAGTTTTATTAAGTGTTAGGATCTAATATTGCATCTTCCTTTACATTTTGTAACTAAAAACATATCTCAAAGTTGGCGTTGAATGCGTGATTTAGATTCGCCACTCTTTTTGTTAGTCTGAAATTGTATATGTTATTTTTTCATTAATTTTACTCCAGGATTATGACTTCTGTGTACATGTGTTTCTGCATTCACTTGAGAAAATGTAATTTTAGAGATTGAAACAATCACGAAGTATTTAAAATATTTGATTATTTGATCGAATTATTTGATATTTCCATCATCATTTGTAATTCAATCACATAGTGAATTTTAGAAACTGAAAACTACGAGAAATACGTTTAGTATTTGACTGTATGTATGTATTTATGAATATGTGTGATCATATGGATATATCCATCAAAGTACGTCTGTTACAAGCATCAATTCATTAGTTTCTGAACTTATTTTTTTTTAAAAGTTCTCCATTTAATACTTACGTGAGGAAAAACCTTTAAGAGCAACCACAAATGAGATGTCCACTCTCTAAAGAACAGAATACGTTGTGTGTGAAATTTTACTGAATATCTCGGCTCAATTAGAATAAAAGTTCTTTCAAAATACTTATACTACGAAATTGTTTAAGTCAATAGCATTCATTATGTAAACCACTCTTCTTCTATAATTGCGAGTTGATGTCAATACTTCCGAAGCTGCAAATTTCTTGTTAGTTTCTTAATATTTCTTAATATAATAAAATGGAACAAGTACCTTAAAGTTCATATACATATATTTTTTTTATCGCGGTCATTCAGCCTAATTTAAACTTAATATCTAGCTTTTCATATGTTCGAATTTGAATAAATCTTTTAATTACCATTAGAAAAAAATAGCTCGTTTTTTCGATCTTAGCGATACTCGTTTTAGGATTAGATATTCTTGTTAAATAGTATCGTAGCCAATAGCACGAATTATTCGATATTTTTCGATGTTTCATAATTAATATAGCTATCAGGCACTAATAAATGGAAATAATTATATTTTCATCTGAATCTTTTTCTCTTGAATTCTCGCTAATGTGCAGAAAAAGCCTTTTATTTATTTTTACCAATAACCTAATTCAAAAATATTTGCAAAATTGTATTTTTCTATATGATTGAAATATCATGCTTGAAAAGTTTTGCATTTTTCCTTAGGTTAGTTTGCGATTAAGGTAGTTCTCTAAAATATCAAAAAGTGGGTTTCGAAAGCAACAAAATTCTAGCGTATTCTTTAAACTCTAA
>JAYJLV010000056.1:14721490-14738080 GCA_036873485.1 Torymus texanus
AAGATTCTCCTGAGCAGTTTGGTCGTGCCTATAATGGAAAAACGAAGTTTTTGCATAACGGGGGATACTAGTTTAATCTTGTTTGTCGACTGTATAACAAGTGTACTTAGACGAAGATTAATTTCAAACAGATTAACGAAATGCAGGTTAAATGGATGAATTAAGAAAAAAAAACTTATATATACCTTATTTATAATTAAGCATCAAAGTAATAACGATAATTTATTCCATGTCTTATTATAAGCCACATGTCCTCGAACTTTCCTATACCCTAATTTATATAGTACATATACGAGCGCGTCGGTATATCCTTTGTAAACTAAAAGTTAATTTTTTAACGACCTACAATAACACTTCGAGTGCATCATCGTAACTGCCTAGAATTTTAATACATACCATAAAAGCATAAACTCTTCACTAGCAAACAAACCATTTCGCGCGAACCATCATCATCACGACGTTGTTATTACGAATTCCTCCTCGCCATCATATACCTGCGAAACACGCGTCGTCTCTCTCTCTCTCTCATACACACTCACTGACATCATTAGGCCTCTAATTCGACACGCGCGCACACGCCCACAATTTGCATACGCTTCGTATTCAGCATGCCATACGCAGTCAGCAACAGGTGACAAGTGTCGCTCGCTTGTATATATATATAGAAACTTACCTCGACGTTTCTAAAAAAAAAAAAAACACTTTTCCCGTCTCGTCCTGGCACTTACAACTGGATTTTTATATCATTCCGCGTGTGTGTGTGTATATTTCATAATAACTGCGGACCCGGTTTTTCCCGGTCGAAGGGCGCGTATATAACGGGCAGGTGAGGTGCAATTCCTCGTGGTGAATTTACCGTAAGAACGTGCGATCTTCGAACTGATATGTGTATACACGTATAACAGGCGTCAGCTGAATTTCAATGTTTTGACGCGAGTATATACGCCCGCGTATGTGTAAGGCTTTGTCGCATGGGCATTAGCATCCGATTTTGGGAAATGCTATTACACCACATCACGCGACGCTTTCGTAATATAATACAGACGTCGGAGATCGGATCTAAGAGTGATATTTTCTTCTTTTTTTTTCTTTAAGCGATGAAATGGTATGCGATGATGTGGGTATGCGCGATCTTATACGTGTACGTTGTATATACTTTCTGAGAATGCGGATAATTTAATTTGACTTTAGCAGGGCTTAAAATTGCAAGAAGCTTTTGACGAATTGCATACGGGTGTTATAAGCGTTAGTTGAGTAATCGAAGAGGATCTTTCAACATGCATTTCAAAATTTCGCATCTTGTTCAAAGTTTAGTCATAAATAAAGGTGAGGAGGAAAATTGCGTTAGATGTGCAGGAAGTTTATTGTGCAAACGTAAAAATATATTTTAATTGCAAATAAAAATATATACATAGCATATTTTGTTTATTTAATATTTTAACAGATCGAAGATATCTATAACGGAAGTAATAAAATCACGTGACATCACTATAACAATAAGCTTTTGTCAGATTATTTGCGTTACTCAAGACCATCATTCAAGGTATTAACTTTATGATATTAAAATCCTTAGCCAAACAATTATAAGTTTTCCTGGATATTAACATTAACCTTATTAGATTATCCTATAAAAAAATCCCATGAAATTCTTAATATACAATAAATATAAAAATCATGAGAAAAGATAACATTCATCGAATTGAATTAGACAAAAAGCGCACACCTTCGTCGATCGTTCTTGAGAATGTCGTTCAGCGACAACAAAACAAAATTGAGGGCGTCCGTAAAGTGAGAGTCGAATCGGTATTGGGAATCGCAAGCAAGGAAACCCTGGAATTCAGCAAAGAGAGAGGAAAAAAGACTACCCCCAAAAAAGCTAAAGAGGCCTGTGTGATACAGTAATTTTGCTTTTAACTCTCAGGTATTCTTACTTTTACGATTCTCTTTGTAGTTTATATTTTAAGGAAAATTTATGGTTATGTGCAGAGTATATGTGATCGTCACGAGTTTACTGTAAAAGTTGATCTATATTTTTTAATACATACATTATTGGTGTGGATGTAAAAAATTACGGTACTGCCGCAGCTATATGTATAATCATTTAATGAGATAGTATCTTTGATGATTAATTACACTAAAACAATTTTAAAATGAATATATCAATTTAAATTAACTTTATAATAATATCACGGATTATATTAACAACGTTCAATTCTAAATTATTATAAAAATTTAAAACCTCCTCTTAAATTTAAAATCTGTAATATATAGTTTCGCTAATCACTTTGCAATATTGCAGTTTTCTATTTACCATATTCCAAAAGTCATTGCAAAGTCCCATTGTAACAATACCTAATCATCCTGCGCAACGGTAAAAATGGCTTTGTATTCTTTATCTATGCACATACACTTTTTTTTTGTTTAAAGCAACATAATACCTGTAACCTACAAAAATATCAAATCACCTCAATGCAAATTCCGCATCTAAAGCGCAATCGGACTCACCCTAAATACTCCCTACCAAAAAAATCCCATTGTTTCTCTCTCTCTCTCTCTCTCTCTCTCTCTCTCTCTCTCTCTCTCTTCCGAACCCGAGAAAGCGCACCACGCGCATCAGCATTACCATTCCGATCTCTCACGTGCCAACTATACCAACCTCTCTTTCTAAAACAGCCGAAGGTAAGGAGAGAGAGAGAGAGAGAGAGAGAGAGAGAGAGAAAAAACATTCCTCAACACTACTTTCGTTATCTGCGCAGGTATGTAAATTCGCTTGGCACGCTAGAGAGCGAGAAATATATATCCAACGGACAAAAGCTCTTCGTTCTCCTCCCCTCCCATCCATCCTTCTTCTTCTAATCTCTGACCCTTTTTTCCAAGCGCGCGCGACTAATTGCACCGCGCGTGCGCGCGCAGCCGACACATCTTAATTGGAAGAAAGTCTCTCTAAGCAAGTTGTGCGCACGTGTGCGACATTGTCATGCAAAGGCCGCCAGCTGCCGAAGTGAAAAAGCGAAAAGCGCGTCCTCCACGCACGAGGCATTTAATTGTTATCGTCAGGCCGATAATTCGACACGATTAAGGTGTGTGAGAGAGAAGTGAGTGAAAACGCCCGAGTGATTATGACGACAAGATGCGCGTATGGTGTTTGTTTGGTGTCCACCGCTAAGTGATACTTACGAGAAGGGAGTTTTTTTTTTTTTTAGAAAATTGTGTTGGGAGATGTAAAACGTTTAATTGTCCGTGATTACAGGTGACGATGTGTGCATTGCTGATTAGGGTAGATTTCAATGGCCTAGTTTTTAGAGACAATTTTATATTGGCGAGCGTGTTGGAAAGAATGAAGTTACAAAGAAAATTTTTAATCGCGATTTCTAAAAATCTACATATTACGTTTTTTATTTGTCATACATGTTCGACATTCCACTCTACTGTGTCTTCGTCCAAAAAAGCCGTGTGTCTTCTAGTTCGATTAATCAAAATATTAAGCGAGATATAAAGTTATGAGACTGATATAAAAATTATGCAAATCCATTGGTTAAACATGCATAATGCATTAGTTTAAGTGACCATAAAGTATACTTATATGTACGTGTATGCCAATTAATAAAAAAATTCATATGAATTAAATTCTTTTACGCTTTTCCTGACTACACATTATTACATGCAATATACCGTTTCTACACGAGTAAATATTCGCGCTCCAAGATAATATTATTAGATATATGCAATTTCTCCGCACACTTCTCAATTAAACGCGCAGCTATCTCTGTTACATAACACATTTTCCTACATTACCCAAGAAAAAAAAAGAACGCGCGAAACTCTCGGAGGATTCTCCAATTACATAAACCATATAATAATATAGGAAGCAACCTTCTAAATTAATCCTACCAATACAGACACACGAAAATAAAGTTTTCGCATGCACGTACCACATCATCGTCGATGCACATTCTCGATTTATATCGCCAATAATTCAGGAACGGCAACTCGGTTCTAGAAAGTATACACGGTTATAGCGTCGTCGAGAGGACATCGCCCTGAGTGCGCATGCTTTAACTAGGCAAACAAAAAGCTTTCTCTCTCTCTCTCTCTCTCTCTCTCTCTCTCTCTCTCTCTCTCTCTCTTACATACACGTATACATTGACGACGCGTCACGTGAAAGCAAAAATTCAATTTACCATCTGGCTTATTGTTTCTCTACCGTGCGAGCCTCCTTTTGAAGACGATGATTGCAAAAAGACCGATGGAAGCTGCGCCTGTGTCGTCGTCGCCTGAAAACCTCGATAAAAGTAAATGGGGCTGTCGCAACTTCGTGCGGCTTTTCCTTGACACTCCTTCGGCCCACGCTTCATGGATTTTTCTCGGTGGCTTTGTTGGTAAAGGCACTCATTACAATATTTATCGGTGGTATTGTGTTGTGTTGCTTTTTTTTTCTCTTAAGTTTCGTGGAGACAGTGAAAAGAAATTTTGCGCAATACAATCGAGAGGTGTATTAAGTTTCTTTGATTTCCCGATAAGCAAATATTTCTTCGACTTTTTTTATTTTTTCTTTTGAAACTTTGAGAACTGACGCATACAGACGCAATTAAATTTCTCTTTACAGATAAATCGCAGTAGACTACTTTTGGAAAGGGCTCTTAGATACGGCAAACTTTAGATTATATCAACGTGTATGATACAATCGGAATTCGACACTTCTAACTATACGATAATAATTTATCAACGTAACACGTTGTCAAACGTTATTTTTTTTTTTAATTTTACTTCACTTGAACGTTATATTTTATAACGCTTCCGCTGTTGTCTATGAGTAACAGAACTATAAGGAAAGAAATTTTTTTTTGTATTATATCTTATCTAATCTCTGAAACCTCGATATTTATACTTTTAGGTGGTCTTATATTAGGTGTTACGTTACGTGCCACGTAAATGACCCGTTTTACGTGCCTTGGCATTGAACTTGTAATAGATACTGAATAAACGTTACAGAACGTACGCGGATTACAGCTTCTTCCTGGTTACCTACAAGACGCAGACATTTTATTCCAACTTCTACTTATGAAATAACAAAATACTGTTGTTACATAAAATATTCAACATTCAAATCGATTCTTGTACAATTTCATTATATTTAAAAGTGACCTTGACGAAAAATTCACCTCCATATCAATCCCGTTTGAACAATTTATCACTCAATCTCTTACCTGTCACACACATCCCACAAAATATTATATCAACTCCATACCGGTATACCACCACCACTACCAACAAACTGACCTTTCCTCTCTCTAATCAAACCTCACCTTCGTAACAATAGGATATGCACCGCGAGCCCAACGTTGCGGAAAGGACATGTATATAACACTCGAGTTCCGCGAGAGGCGCGAGAAATCGGAAATGGCACTTCGCATAAATAAGCCGCACCGCCGCTGCTGTTGCTGCTGCGGCATGGCGGGGCCCACTTTTGCGGAAGCGCGCTTACTTTCCAATGCATCGCAGAACAGCGGGGTCAGCGGAGATGAGGCGTCCGGCCGTCCGATAAAACGTTCATGATAATGAGAGAGTGAGAGAGAGAGAGAGATTTTTTTTATGAGAAGCATCGAGGATTGTTGTTGTTGCTATGTGTGTGTATATACACACACACGCTTAGGTTTCGAATTTCATCGATGTAGAAAGTGTTTAAATGCATAGACAAGTGGAGAAAATTCGCGGTGGAATTTATCGTGAAAATTCGCACGCGCGCGTGTATTTATATGTGGTGTGTATATATATATATATATATATATATATATATATATATACACGAGTATCCATGTAGAAATCGAATGGAGGGTGAAGCTGTGATGATCGGTGTATGCGGTTGGGTGTATAGCGTGATAATGACAGTGCGAGAAAACGTTGCATTCAAGAGTTTACATTATATGCCTTTGGTTTTCTATTCAAAATTTCTTTATTTTTTATACTCTTTATGCAATTATTCAGATCCGCCGTGTAATTCTTTCGACTGAAAATCTTCAATTACAGTGAAGTTCAATTTCTCTCGAGCATTAATTTTTTTTATGCAATATATATAAATTGTCGGTGTATACCTTCAGATCTTTAGAACTTTGAATTTATTGAAAACTCAAGCCGTTACTTTTGTAACTTTATATATAAAAGAAATTGTTGAATACCTGTCGAATAACTCTAGTCAACAACTGACATCGATCTTCATATTTTATTGAAGACACGGTGCATCGGTCGGTGATCATTTTTCTTGAATTTCTTGACCCTGGCGTCTACAGCATCATTGACTTCCTGACCTAATAAACGACCTTTCAACGCTCGGTAACCCTCAACGAAATTTCTCCAAAACCATTATACCTCGCGCGCTTATATGAACCTACCGGATATCAAAATACGGCCGCTTCACTCTATTACTCACACAAGTATCCTCAGCTGTGCATTGATTTCAAAAGTAGGATATTCCATGTCATTTAACAAAACTATTTTTTTTCCAAACACCATTACCCACCAACCGCATGTCTAACTTCATTAAAAAAAGAAAAAAAATTCATTCATTCATTCATCCATCCACATAGCTGCTCGATCAAACGTACATCTTTTCTGGCTCGCCCGCAACGCATAAATCTCAATTACGAAAGGCACGCGCCGGCGCATCGATGAGTGGGTGAGATTAAAAAGGAGAGGAGAAAAAAATTGTCATTCTCTCGGGGAGAGAGAGAGAGAGAGACAGAGAGGCAAGACGATGGTTGCGTAAAGCTCGATAAGCGTTGCTGATATTGTATATAACGAGCCGAACGCGCGCGCGCGTAATACACACACGTGTGTGGGTGCGAGCAATGACTTACGACCTGATGCTTTTCTTCTCCTCCATTGTGCGATGCGCGCACGGGGAAATCGACGATTTTATCGGGACGAGGGACACATCGAGCGCTGAAGTTATAAGTGATGGATGGTTGAATACGATGAAGTGTTTGTATGTGTATATGGGTGTATAGCTATGGGCGTGGAATTGGGACTTATTTGTATAGAGATGATTTCTAGGTGGGACGGTTTTCTAATCGCGATGGTCGCTTTGTTTATTTTTGTAACTGGAAAAAGAAAATTTTATAGAATAATAGAAGTGATTTCTTAGGAGTGTATATACCATTGGTGAACGTCAAATAATGACAATGATCTTTTATGAATTTTGTATATATACTTTTAGTTATTGCACTGTCAGACGGAAAGAAAAGAATGATATATATCTGATGTGACAAGAAATATTGGCTTTTAATGCAGTTGTGGCAAATTGAATTCGCAGCGAGTATACTTATACGAACATGTATTACGAAAGGCCGCGAATTCTTCGATTCCTTATCTGAAATTACAAATTTGATTTAAAAATCGCGAAAAAATGCCATTCATCATCAACAGCAGGAGCAGCAGCAGCAGCAGCAGCAGCTAAAGAAAATGTATATAACAATTGCTCCTTGATACTTACAAACAATCTTGAAGTTATCCAGTAAAAATTCCCTCGCCATATTACGTACCCGGGCTACAATCCATCTCCAGCGCATGAATGCAAAGGGAAATCTTCGTCCCATCTTCGAAGTCGATCAGATATGCGAAAAAGGATAAGACAGCGCGTGAGGTCGCAAGCGAACATTTTATATAATGCACCGACCAAAGCTTGTTTAATTCTCGCGCGTGCATAAATATACACACACATACATACACAACGGTTTCATGGTTGCCTTTTTTGCAAATCAATTTTTTTTCTCTCCCTCCGATGGCTCACTCGAAAGATCTTTAGAAAGTACGAAAACGCGTTAACACGTTTTCCATACGTTGTGATGCAGGAGGCGAGGTATTTGCTTGTGTTGACCGACGTGCCGAAAATTTCTACGCTGTTTAAAGATTCATTAGAGGGTAATAAAGTATTGTTTGACCTTTTTGTTTTTAAGTCGGAAATTCTTTTGGATATTTTTATTGTTTGTCAATAATTACTTTGAGTTATACGAAGGAGAAGATTCGCCTTTTGGAGTATGTAAAGAAATGCATACCCTGAGTTGTATCGAATAGTGATAAATGTAATTATTCGTTTTCATTTTATATACGGAAACTATATAGTTTTTTTATTTTCTTTAAATTAAATGCACCTTATTAATTTTACATCTAATCATTGCTATAATTCACGAAAAAAATGTTATCCTAATACAAATTAAATATATACCAATTTTAGTACTATTTTCTAGTGAAAACTCACATTATACAAGCTATAACTTATATCTAATCACATAATTTGACCTGAAATAAGAAAAGTATACACACACACACACACACATATATATTCGTTAATTTGGGAATAAAAATTTTGAAAGTAAATCTCTATTAACGGTAAGTAAGTCCATTCTAACCGAAAATTAATGCGTATCTGATTATTTCATATCCTGAAAAGTGAATTTATCATCCGAAATCTAAACTCTCCTCGTAAAAATGCACCGAACCACCTCAACGTTTAACACACACACACAAACTCATCGCCAACCAATAAATTCTCTATCTGACATTATTACTCTTCAATAACCTACGTTGCTCTGTCATTCACCTCCGGCACTAAAAAAAAAAACCCTTCCTGATTTTCCCAACGACGAAAAATCCTCATCCCGCGGGCGCATCTATCAGAGAGTAGTAAGTATAAAGTTTTATTACGATACGCCTCAATACTGTCCAGCCTCTTCACTTCTAACCACGCGAGCGCGCGCGCGCGCGCGACTCGTATATAAACCGACTGACCCACATATCTCGTGCTCTCCTTCCCGCGCGCGCGAGAAAGAGAAAGAGCACCGCCGGCGAGAGACTACTTTCACTCGTGTCAATGAACACGAACGCGAATCGCCTCGATGTATAAAAATGCGCCTGAGTTTATACTACGCCTATATATAACCCTCCTCTATTCTTCTTTTCGCGCTGTATATAACTTTCGCGTTTTTGGCACGGTGTTCTCACGCTGTACATATATAAATATATATATATATAGATAGATACAACCGCTTATCTCTGGTACGCGGTTGCTTTTTCGTTGTGTGACGGTACGGCGCGTGCTGCTCGTGAAAGTGTTTTCTAATGATTCATCGACGCGCGCAGCCTCCGCGCGCAAACAGTCGAAGCGGCTCGTTAAGTTTGATAGATTCGTTGGAGATGAACAGCGGGTTTATGAGGTTCATTAATCACAAGACACGTTAATTTGTAAAAATTCGGTTGAAGAGTAGGTGGTGGTGGCTTATGTATGTATGTCGGGGAGCTGATAAGCGAACGGTTTTAGTTTGTTAGCGGTAATGTAACACAAGAGTTTTGTCAGCGGGATAAATCGGATTAAGTCGTGTCGGGGATGTTTTGGAATCAATCGAATCGATAGATAATTACTATCGCTAGATTAATTATGTGAGGGATATTAATGTTTAACAGGTTTTTTTTTATACGAGATGACATACAAACCTTTTCTGGACAATACGGTTTATAAATTCGTTATATGAAAGGTTCGATTGTTTTAATTGAATACATTTAGTAACAGAAATGATAAGGTATTTGTTTTATTTTTATATTATAGATGAATCAAATGTACTTTATTTTAATAATAATAATATACAAAAATATCTTCACGTGACACCTACAATCTATATATTTGGTATATCCTTACATCTTAACGGTTATATTCCTTTTTTGGAAATTGACAATGTCTGACTCATGGTGACATACTAAGACTTTTACAATTATTTGTACTTTTTCAACACTTTAACACAAAACATATATGTGCAAAAAAAATTAAACAAGATTTTAGTGTCAACCGAAGTTTCACCTATCATTAGGCTGTAGTATAATTATATTACTTTGATTTTCTAAGCTCAAATCAATCACGCAAATATATATCATAAATATCAAGTTGAATGTTTACCACTTATAATTATACCAAGAATATCTCTTAAGCAATATTTCGAGATCTGCGATGCACATATATATACACGCTTACAATAAAAATTCATCATCGACCCGGTGAACATTTTGGTCAATAAAATTATGATTTTCGACCGCAACGAGAAGCGGATACAATGAAATTCTGATTAATGCGCGTTGTGATTTACGATTTAATTAAAAGCAAATAAAATGAAAACGCTTCTTAACGAGTTTATATACTCTTGAAAATTGCGAAGACACGCGCGCGTGCGCGTGCACGTTCGCTTTGCATTAAATCAATTACTCTCCGGGACAATTTACAAACGAGAAAAGTGCTCTACTTTTTCAAGTCTCCCCTCTTTCGTCTAAGTGCCGTCATAAAAGCCGCACGTCAATATGTCACAATTTCCCAGTTTTGCCGCTTCGAAAATCCTGTCCAGCTCTTTCTTTCTCACGGCCGATTCCAGCGTCCTGGAAAAAGGAGTTGAATCATTACTTTAACGATCCTGACGAATTTTAGATATATATATATACACACCAATTTGTCGTAAAAACGCTTTTACGCGCAGCACTATGCGTATAAGATATATAATATAGAGTTCGTGAAACATGTGCGTTCATGAGAACGAGGTTCTCCAGATGAAAAGAAATTCTTATTGTTTAGAAAAAAGCGTAAAGAAAAAGGACAGTGCTTTTGGTCACAATGAACTTTTACTTCTTAAAAGAGAAATTATACTGCATTGACAGCATTGTCACAGTTGCAAAGTATATTTATTGTTACGAATGAAAACTAGCCTATACATTATATAAACTCGTGCAGTTTTTATTAGAATGTAAATTTTGTTAATCTCAAAGGAAAATAATATGAATACTAAAATTACGAAATCCAACATTATCAATCAATTATTTGACTAAACCAGAGAACATTTATACCGTGAAACTAAAGTTACACGTCCATTTAAGAATTTAATGTACAAACCATCATTAGAGTATAAAAAAGTCTTAATTTAAAAGAAAAGTATAACCCCTTATTAGATACCAATTAAGAAAGTTGTAAATAAGGCTATTGAAAATCAGCGTCCTACCACTCACATCCATTTCCACTCGACAAATTTCGCATCTAATATATACTCTCATTTTACCACGAAACTTTCAACCCACTTTACTCGCCAATTAATAACTCACACTTATCATCATCCAAACGAAAAAAAAAAGAAACAAAGATACATGTGACCCTCACCTTTCAGCCGCATAAACCAGCATCTCCTTGAGCAACTCAGCGCCGTCCTCGCCTGCCGCGACAAGAAGCCTGCATATCGAGCGTTCCTCGCATGGCCCAGTGTCAAGTGCGAGCCTCGTGTGCTTATGCTCGGCCGACAGGTCGTTCACCCGTAATTTCGAAAGGACGATGTTTGGGTCGCCAGTTGCGCCCGTACCGCCAGACCTGGAAATGCGTGATATATACGTATGTATTTAAATATATGTGTATGTGTATGAAACGTTCGCTTTCTTTCATTGTCGCATGCACGCGCGGCACGACAGGAAGAGTATATATATATATATATATATATATAGTCAACGATGTTGATGGTGGTGTGGCAGCCTTTTTTTTAATTGACTTTCGATTTTCTTTTTGCTTTTTGCCAAGCGTTCGCCGCTCTCGGAAAGAGAGAGTGGATCGTGTAGTTTTAGGTGGCTAGGTGACATTTTTTTTTCTTTTTACTCTAGGAGGAAGCTACGAGTGGCAAGTGTGGAATGTAGAAGTAGTTGACGAAATTTTATGCTAATGCGAGGAATTTCTATATTTAGTGCCGAAGCACTGAATGGCGAGTTGACGGTTGCTATATATATATATATAAATGTGGTTGGACCGAGCAAATTATATGATTTTACGATTGTTTTATTAGGTGTATTTCTAGGTGAGGTATTTTAATTTGGAGATTCTTGAGGGAGATTTTTATGTATAGATGGAGGAAAAAAAGTTATTTCAGGAATGAGAATATTAATTTGTTCGATTTCCTACTTCTAAATAATAAAATCATCCTTTTTAAATGTTTTTACATTAGTAGATAGACTGTGTTAAGCGATGGTAAAATAGAAATGGACTTCCTTGATGATTCATTCGCTAAAATATTTACTGCCAATAACTTTAATAAATATAAGACGACCGTAAACCTACTTTGAACCATAATACAATCAATTATAATTTTCATTAACAAATATTTATATCCTATATCTTAAACAAATTTACTCTTTTGGTACAAGTATCCGATTATAAAAAAAAAGTATGTTTGAAGAGAAATGGCGACATGATAGATAATTACTCTAAATGACATAGTGTTATTCTCATTAAAGTAAGAGTATCAATCTTGCTCTTAAATACATTTTAATCGAGGGTACAATTACGTTCGAAGCGATAATATCACTTGACAAAAAGGATACGATTTCAAAAATCCATGTAAAAAGTTCGATCTCGGTAGGCAGCGACTCCACTTCTAGAAAACTACTAGACGCTCTCGGCCGTCTTCCTCGTAGCGGCGTACTTTCACATCCTCCGCGGTGGATATATACCAAAGCTCTGTGAAACCTATCTTACCAACGGGTAGTAAATTTTCTATCTAAACCGAAAAACTTTACATTTTTTCACGCCTCGATCAGCGCCATTGTGATCGAACATCAATTACTACAATTTTCATTTACTCTCGTGTTTTCTTCCATGCTTGAAAATTGGAATAAAAAAGGTGTGTACAATGAATGTATGCATATATGTATACGTACGCATTTGTAGTAGCAGAGATGACCTTTGGCGATAGCAGAGCAATGAGGAGGCCGATGGGAAGGAAGGCGCCAATAAGGTGGAGTATCTTTTTCCACGGTGAAATGCTGTAATTAATTTAAAAAGCGTGTACGTAAGCTTGGGAGAGTACTTTTTTTCGTAGAAATATATTTTACTTTTGCGATGGTACCTCAAGATTTTCGAGCTTTTATCTCGTTAAATATTATATATACGCAGAGGGCAGTTTTTGTAATAATGGTTTAATAAAATAACCACTGTTATTAAAGCTTTATCGTGAAAGAGATTCTACTCGACTGTTACTTTTTCCGAGCAAAGCAATCAGTGCAACAACATAATAAGCTAATAAAATTTAAACTTTAATCACTCAATACTTTCAAAAATTAATTAAAAGATTGTTGTTCCTTTCAGTAAAGAGTAATTTCCACAAAAAAGCCTTCAATCTCGAGGTTTTTTCACACGCGCTGTCACATAATATCAATACAACCGAATATTATATCAAAAATTTTTCATCTTATATACACACCTTTTATGATGATTATGGTGATCGTAAAAAACCGGGTACTGATAAGGATCCTCGTTCTCTGGTAGTTCTAACGGCGGGTTTGTGTGTTCGTAGACTTGCGGCTGGTGCGGCTGGTAGAACTGATGGAAGGGAATTTTCCGAGTTCTGATCGTCTCGTGGGTGGTGACGTAAACTACGGTGTTCGGTTTGGACAATGCGTCGACGTTGGTCGTTTGATACGAGACGGGGTGAACGTTTATTATGGTTTCTGGCTTGACCGCGTTCTCGTCGTGGTAGCCGTCGTACTGACCCGCGTGGTACTGCGTGTACTGGTTGTTGTCGTTCTGAAAAAATAGTATATGTGATAGAATGTAGACCATTGTATCTCCGTGTCTCTTAACTCCCTAAACATTATTTAAAAATCCATTACGAGTTAATTTTGAATTACGCAAGGTATATGATTTTTTACATATCTTAAAAACCAAAGCGATACTATTTTTTAATTCATATTTTCTACAAAATAATGTAGCATTGCTTATACCCTTTAAGACTAACTTAGAATCATCCCTCTACAATTTTTGCTTCCTCGTAGAAGAAGCTTTGAAGCGGTAAATTTTTGCTTCCAGATCTAAATATGTAAATTTTCAACATTAGCGCATAGTTTTTAAAATCAAATTCTTTATTACTACTTCCAAATGTACAGATTTAGATCATGAATTAAAAATAATGTAGAACGATGATTCAAGGTTTGTTTGTTTGAAGTTTAATTTGCTTCCCATAATGTACAAGAGGTTGTGTGTTCGTAGAAAATATAAATAAAAATAATATTTTAAATATCTTAAAATTCAGACACGGTGAACCAATTCTGATCTTGAAATCATACTTAGGGACCAAAATACACGAAAATATGATTACATTTTTAAAAAAAAAGTAAGTAAATCAAAACAATTTTGTGTTTAAAAAACATTCAAATTATTTTTCATCTTTCGCTTATTTTTTTTACTATACCACCAAAAGATTAACGTAAAAACTTACCGTAATCATCGCCTGCTGATACGGCACCGTATATCCCGTAGCTTCATGAGTTTTCAACGGTTTCGTCTGATACGTCGTCACGTACTGCTGCTGTCCACCTCCATAATTTCCACCGGCATAGCCAACCACCTGTTGCTGTTCGCCGTAATCGGGTTGATGAATAATCGGTTCGACAGATGATGGCTCGCCCTGACGATTCGTCTCCTTGTTACATTTTTCACCTCCATTTTCGTGTCTATGATCTTCACTTTTATCATCCACAAATTTCACGTAATTCTCGTCACGATCTGATGGTCGGAAGGGAGAATTCGAGTGTTTTTCATTTTGGTTGCGGTTGCTCTGCTTACCTTCGAACTTGACAAAAAATTGATGCAGTTTTTCATTAGTGTTTAATTAAATAGACAACTTTATAAATTATACAGTATTTCCTTTCGTTCATTTAAATTTTATTCGGTAAAAAATGTATTCCCTTTATTGACATTAACTTTAAAATTTATATTTTCTTAATAGTAAGTGTAAAACAATCTTCCATTTCTTATATAGAAAAAAATCGCATTAAATACATTCCTTTTTAGACTAGCAACACTAATAACAAACGTACACATATATAATATCCACATATAAATCTTAAATATAAACTTCCAATCTACCACGATAACCCATTAATTTCCCGAATCAAACATTCCAGAACACCCCGACACTCCTGCAGTAGACCCAAATCCCGCAGCAATCTCCGTAAGCCACGACAGCTCGTCGATAAGGTAGAAAACCATGTCAGTAGACCATCCCGCCGGGAGCCAAAGTCGTGACGATCATCCTCATCCTTCTATATATAAATACCTTGATAGCACGTTGCCCGTTGTAGGGTGAATTCGTCCGATCAGTGCTACCACTACCGCTGCTGCTGCTTGCTTGGCGATATACATCGTAGAGAGGCGGGTTTGATGTGAAAGGAGCGATCGGACCCAGATGGAAGCTCGGCATGAATACTGGCTCTGTCTGATTGACGAAGGTCACGTTTCGCCGGTCAGTCGGGGATTCGGGCTTCCTGGTCGGTTATGAAATGAGAAATTGTCGATTAAGAGTGATTGTGGGTAGAATTGATGGGCACACGTGCGGGGAGGTTCGCGGTTGTTGGCGAATATAGTTTCATTTTCGATAGACTCTTTTTATTAGTGAGTAATGTGTATTGGATGAATTTTATTTGAGTTAATATATAGATAAAGTTTCAAAAGTGCTTGATAATGTATAGAGTTAAATGAGAATGTTAAACGCACTCATATAAAACTATTCGATTATCAATATAAGTAGAAACAGACAAACATAGTAAGACCGTGCATTGAAGAATTTTTTCACGCTACTTGAAAATAACAATTACGTATCTAATATATGTACGAGTATAGGTAAGAAACTTAAGGAGGATAGAAATGAACAACTCTTTCAATAAATAACCGCGTTACTAGATCAATCAATAAAACAGTTCTCAAGCTCGCTAGACATACTCATAAAATCACTATACCTTGAATAATACAACTTACAACAACCACATCACTATTATTCTAAAATTTTCACTACACCACATACCACATTTCCACATTCACCTGTCACCCTTCACCACAACACGCACGCAACGAAAAAATCAGCTTACATCGTGCTCGTCTCGTTCTCCACCCTTATGTCCTTGATCTCCTCCACTATAGCTGTACTATCCGGCACATTATCCATCTCCATCATCTCCTCACCCTTCACTTTAGCGCTCATCTCTTTTGGCCTATTATCCATCACCTCGTCCATCAGTTCACCCCTTGCCAACACGAGCAACGTAAGAAACGTCGCGATACGAGCCATAGCGACGACATGCACGCTTCTGGCGATTCGACACCGTTCTACGACGACGGCTACTCCCTGTAATGGTATTTTTGTCTCCTTGGTGCGATACAAAAAAGACAGTGAGAGAGAGAGAGAGAGACATTGTAACACAGTAGGGAGAGGAGGCGTACGCCAGCGGTAACACCACTATAGTGGGGAAGTGACAGCTGCGCACGAGTCCCGTCTCTAAAAAGCGTGAAACAGACGCACGTCGTCCTCTTTTTTTTCGGCGCGAAAGAACAAGCTTTTTACTCGCGCCTATACTCCAGCGTTAACGTCACGCTCGTTAGATAGGGTAGCGTTGGGCGCGGTTTTCTTCGCTTGCGAAGATGCAGTCGAGAGGTGTTGTTTTTTCCTAAGTAACTGCCGTGTGCAGAGAGAGAGAGAGAGAGAGAGAGAGAGAGAGAGAGAGAGAGAGAGAGAGAGAGAGAGAGAGAGAGAGAGA
>JAYJLV010000056.1:14738180-14753905 GCA_036873485.1 Torymus texanus
AATATATTGTTAATATAATTTATTTTAATTTATTCTGACAAAATAATAATGGAATAATATATAAAGTTTGAGGAAGCCAAATGCCAATGTATTGGCAGCGGTTTTTTTAATTGATTTAATCTGTTTTTTATAATAAAGCCAGGATTAATGATGCAATTACTGTACCCTTGGTATATTTTTTGTACTTCAAACAGAAAACATTGAACTAGATTACGCCTCGGAAGATATCTTAAAATTAAGTTGATAATGAGAGTCGAATTGGACAATAATTTTTATATTATTTACAATTTTTTTTATAAATTAACAAAATTCAATTTTCATTTCAGTTTAATGTGACATAAAGAGGTCCATGAAGAACAGTGTATAAATAAATCTTTTTGGAACTTATTAGAACTCGCTTAATTTGAAAATTGAAAATACAAGCATACAAATCGATCTTTAATATGTAAAAGACTACAAGAATAATTTTAAAAATTTGAATTTAATACCCTTTTTCTCGCTATGTACAATTACGTACTTCTAAATGTGTAAAACGCATACATCTTTTTATAAACTAGTACAAATACTATATAATAAATATTTGATGCTAAAATTATTAATATCAGTATGAATTATCAATTAAAACGTAACAAAGAAATATATTGTACACTTGATTCATAATTTATCTGACCTAACTTTAATTTATACTCACCAAAAATCATGATGATTTCACGAACGATAATTTTCATGCATGTTAGTAATTTATTTATTATTTTCAAATAATGATGATTTTATTTTTCTCAATAAATGTGGTATGTAAGGTGAATATGAATAGGAAACAGGATCAGAAGAAGGTAGAATACATTAAAAATACAGAATTTCGCATAACTGAATTACGCACATATGATTATACAATAAGAATGTATTATGTTGGTGCTATAGAAATAACAATGATGGTCATGCTTCTCATAATTTATTCAGTATACAAAAGACTTTTATTACTCTTATATTATTAATAAATACTGTGTTAGTCAGTTCATGAGATAAGCAAAGACGCAATACTTTTTTCGAAAGAACTTACAATGTAAAATGTTAGTGTTATTAATAAATATTATATGTGTATGCAGAATACTGAATGTTTTTAATTGCTTTCCATTAAATTAAAAACCATGTTACATTTCTTCAATGAAATTTGAATTCAAGTCTGGTAAAGTAGCGTAAGTATTTTTTTCGGAGTCTGTATTGCACAAACATTTTCCCAACCCACGCTAAAACAAATTAGCTGTCTTTTTACTCTGTAATGTATCCTAATTAAGTATTTAAATATTTCATCTATTGATATTATAATAAATAAAAATCTACATTTAATATAGAAATAAATATTTTTTTAAATATCTCAATAAATAAATAAATAATAATATCTGCTCTGCTTTCAATAATTTACTAAACGTCATTTTATAAGTAACGGAATAATTCTAAATAAAATTAAGTTATAACAATTAATTAAAGCGTTTTTCATGCTAAAGTTGTTGAAAATATTTTTATTTTAAGATTAATGTAAAGTATAAGACTTTACGAGGAGTCAATTTAATCTATTTTTATTAAACTAATTACCCGTTTTTTAATTAAATTAAATAGGACAAAATTCGGTAGTTATAAAGAATTCATAAAATTATCAATTGAAAATTCTACCTACAATAAGACTACAATAATGCATACTTAAATTAAAATTTTTATAAAGTTGAATTCTTCTTTTATTTCTACGAAATGTATTTTTCTTTTGTATAGAAAAAAATAAGCTCTGTACTATAAGATATATATACACACTCTTCTAACAAGTGTCTTACAATATTTTTAAAATCCGAATTCCTCAGATAATTATAGAGATTCAATGTAATAATTTAGCTGTCGATAATACTAAACATTTTCTCGAATTGTCTGCTTTCAATAAAGTCAGCGATCGTGAGCAGCCAGTCCCACTACGTACAAGCAATACAAAAATGCAAGGTACCTCCTTCAATTACTATCTGTTCATCTCTTTCGCTTTCTCTTCCTTCTTCTACCCTTCCATTCATTTAGTGGTCTGTACTGGTGCATAGAGCTGTGCACGATTTCCCTCAGGTGAGGATCTAGCGGCGGGACCCTGACCCTGCCATTGTATTCCCACGAGCGAGCCAAGTCCACACCACCCGGGAACGCCCAAGGAAAGAGGAAAGCAGCCACACCTAAAATGCCAGCGGCAAATGCAACGAAGGGCGCTACGGCCATTCCAAAGATACCATAATTTACGGGATTGAGTACTGAGAAATACGTAAATACCCCGGATATGGATTCTAGTAAGCTCACGGGCGACAGAGCATCTAGTAAGTCGTCGTCATCATCGTCATCATCCGCTATAGCTGCTAGACTCGTTTGCCCTCCGGTTGCTGGTCCACCGCCTCCGGAACCACTACTTCCGAGATTACTAACTGCGCTTGATATTTGACCTGGGACACCAGAAAGATTTGGGACATTTGGTAGACTTGGTAATGAGATAGCTCCTGGTGCGTCATTTGCTTGAGCTATTCCAACGTCGCTTACTGCTTGTATAGGTTCTGACGACTGTCCAACTTGTGTTACGGCATCTGCTACTGCACTTGTGTCTTCAGCGGCACTCGATACACCGTTAGATGTTACCTCTTCGTTGGGGGTCTCTTCTGGAGCTGTGCCTGTTATATCGTTGGTTCCTTCTTCTGGGTTAGATAGAGGCTCACCATCAGCATTATTACCAGTCGAGTCGTCGGATCCTCCCGAGTTTTCTTCAGTATCATTTGGTATATCATTATCAGACTGGCCACCTCCTCCTATATTGATGTGTGTACCTTGAAAGACTTCAAATGTTGAAATTTCTGGTTTAGTAGGCTCTGGAGCTACGAATTGATCGGACTGAACTTCATTAGATGGTTCTTTGTATCCACCATTATAATTACTATTCTGATAATTATTCTGTGGTGTGTAGCTTTGGTAGTTATTAGGTGGGTTACTTACATTATTTGCATAAGGATCTTTCGAAGCTTCAGTTGCAGTAATTGCTGGAGACTGACTACCACTAGGAGATTTGAATATGTTTGTATTAAGAACATGTGAATTAATAACAATATTCAAATCTGTACAACCTTCTTTACTTTCAATGGTATTATTGATTTGCGTAATGGAATTAATCATAATTGTAGGGCAATCTGTATCCGATCCTATTATTTGAGCTGGAGGACGTTGCTGCGGTGACGTTTGATTGGCAGCTGTCTCATCCTTGTCAGTCATAAACATAATATGAACATTCTGTGGTGGCCTGTTACCTCCAGTTTTGGTCTTATTAATTTTAGGAACACTTAAGGGTTCAACAACAGTAACATTTGGTTTTCGAGATGCAGCATTTAGGATGTGAACAATCGTATTTTGTGAAACTTGAGCCATCGGTTGATGTTGCACATTCACCTTCTTTTTTTTTAAATCTCCGAGTAGATTATCTATATGCATCATTGGACCAACGTCGATACGATCGTTTGGATTATAAGGTGGCTCAGTCGTCGTTGGCTCAACTATTGGAATCTTCGACCATCGTATTGGTTGTTGAACATCTGGACTTTTAATCGAAGGTTCTCGCTTGATTGGTATTTCTAATGGCTTCTCGACGATTTGTACTTTATTTCGATCCTGTATTTCCTCATCAATAAAAGATGTGTATTTTTCGTAATTAAACAGATCTTGAACGTTTTGTAAAGCGTCGTTCGGCCAATTCTTAAGCTGTACATTCGCAACCTCTGGCTTTTTCACCTTAAAATTTGTTGAATTCCTACGCAAGCTGTATCCTGGCTTGAACCTCTGAGGTAATATCCTAACGAGATTTCTCGATGACGCTATCTTCCGCTCACCGCAAGCTTTAACATTATTACTTACTACATTGGAATTTTGCGATATAAATACAGGAATGGGTTTAGGAGTAGAAATTTGCGGGGAAAACAGCCTTCGTTCGCTACGAAGTGCAGGATTTGAATGTATAATTTCAATTTCTTGAGGTAAAGGCACAGGGATGGGTATAGGTGTGGACAGTTGCGGAGAAGGAATCAGAGGAATCCTGAGTGGACTGCGGTTACTCGCACTCCTACCAGTCGACTTAAGATTACTCCTGATGTTTGGTCTCGGATTATCGCTACTCTGCAAAGCGCCAAGCGGAAGATAGTTCTTTCTCCCTGCCTCGAAGCTCAAACCAGGAAGAAAGACCGAGGAACGGCCCTGCCAGCTTGTTGACCTACTACTACTACCACTACCGTACTTAGCGCTACTAGTAATACTGATATCGCGTCGCCGACTCGCCGAGGTCGGGGCCTTGCGCCTCACCAGCCTCGTCATATACCTGCTATCGGGACTTCCGGCTCCACCGCTGTTGCTGCTACTGCTGAATGCCGCTGCCACTGCTTCCTGTGAGCTGTCCAACGGGTCTGCAAAACCATAAACGAGAGAGTGAGAGATTTTTAATGACGTAACGGCACACGTGTTCATGCGCTCATGTACATATATAATGGTGTCACATATGTATGGTGTAAAGGAACGTGTGTGTGTGCGCGTGTATAGATCAAAAGCGTGCACATCGGGTTTATAAGTTCGCTAACGGGACTGAGATACCCGATGGGTCATTAACGCGAGCTCGAGTCTCGTGTTTTCTAATTATAGAGCGCCGAGGAGGAGATTCCGAAATATTACGTGTTTGCGCATGGACCGGACCATATGAAATTGGATTTATGAGTGAGGCGGGCCAGGTTTACGGGCGGATCGGTAAATTGAGGGTTTGAGAGGTACACGCGTGGGTTGATTTTTTAATTGGGTAGGCGGGTTATGACTGGAGATATGGGTTTATTATAGGAAGAAATACGAGGTGTAATGAGATTTCACAGTATTGCAGTTTGTTTTGATTTTGGAAGTAGACCGTGAAGTAGCCGCGAATTATTTTTTAAATACGAAATTTTTCAAATGAATCTCATAAGATTCAAATTAAAAATTCTAAGTTCAACTTCCGCCTTCAACGTTTATTCTTTCTTAAACTTTGATACTAAAAATGAAAAACGGAAACTATCATAAACATTAAAAGCACGCGTCGTAAAGCTTGATGAAGTCGTAAACTATTGCATCATATGTTAGGCGATTTTAATTGAGTCATAAAGGGAATCTTACCTGGATGCCTGGGTCTTCCATCTCCCCTGCTCGCTACGGCGAGCAGGAACGCCACTGTCAGGAGCCTACACCGCATTTTTACACTGAAACAGAAAAATAAAAAAATTCATTAGTAAAATACTTGTTTTCTTTATTAGAAAATCAAAACGTATTATTATTACTTGAGGATAGATTTAAATCAACTTGACAAAATTATTGTCTCGTGTATCTTATATCAATAGTACAATTTTTACTACAAATAATTGGCATTCTTCAGATGAATATTCATAAATTTGATCATTCACAAAAATAAAAATTATTTATTTTATAATTAACTAGTCCAGTGTGTACCTCCTTAGAGATCGTCAAATTCAATCAAGCTTCTTAAATAATTATTTTAAAACTTGATATTTTCAACCATCATCTTTTCTTTAAACTATATATGTAAACAGTTTTTAAAAAATGATTAAAATGATATTAAAAAAGATTTTAAAAAATGCTTCCTTATTAGAAAAACGAAATCTTCTTAAAAAGATATAAACACTTCTAACAATCATCATTCATCAATATACTATGTATCCTAACACACCATCCAACTAAAGCAGTAATTCGCAATCAGATCTCAGTCTCCTGCAAACCATCGCGTGAAAAGCTTTCACGTGCCTCGTGACATTCTCGACATAACGCGTCTCTCTTTAATAGAGCGCACTCGCCGATTACGTGAATCTCGGCCGCGGCATTACGCGCACGCGCATCTGCCATTGTTCTTCGCGGCAACGAAACGGCTCATAATACTTAGGATTGCTCAATCAGTTCAAAACTTGTCCGTGGCACGTACAAATACAATTTTTTTTAATCTTCAAGGGAATCGTACGAGCAACCGAATTGGACAATTATGGTGTGCTGACGAAATTTTTTAGTATATATTTTTCCATTTTGGTATTCGTTTTGTATGAGTAAAGCAATGGTGCGCATCATTGGTCGAGAATTATGAGCGGACCAATTTGTGAAAAAGAAAAAAAAATGAAAGCGCGTGCCACGCACGCGATTTGCATAAATTTTACGCGCGCTCGCACGTGACGCGAAATCCGAAGATTGTGTAAGATTAAGACAACTGCAGAATTTCAAATTGTGGAAAAAGGCGCCGAAAGTGGTTTCAGATTTAAATGACTTTGTGTTATCATGATAGTATGAAAATCGTTTGTCAGTCCAGAATTCATAATAATATTTTAAAATAAATGATGAACAAAAAAAATTCATTTCAAATTTTAATATAAACGTGAAATTTTAAAATGTAACGCGTTGACTGAATGTCATAGTCAATGTCAAAATTAATGTTTTTTTATTTAATCAAAATAAAGCATAATTATAAAAATATATAAATAAATATTGAATTGCATAACTAAACAATATCTAGACATGATTAGATAATTTAATATCTGGCACACGATCGCCGATGAATAAAATTCTTTATTCATGAGTTAATATCAATATTAATAGCGATCATAATTGCAAGATTATTAATTGTCAAAACTTAAATGAAATATGCATAAGAATCGCTCCTAATTCTTTAAATAAACTAATTTCATTATTTATTTAATTACGGCATTCAAAATGCTCACTTATTTATAATAAACAAACTTCATAGATAATTCATCAAATTAAAAATACAAGACAACACTAAGTATCTTTGTTGAAATCAACTTCATTAATTCAACACTACGAAAAATTTCATAAAGAAAACAACGTCACGTCCGTAAATCACTTAATTCACTAAAATTCCACGTCTATATAAAACGTCAAAATCCCTGAACTATACAAACCCCAAACCAAAACATTATGCCATAATGTCGAAAAACCCTTCACTATCCAACTGATAACTCACTTCATCCCACGTGCACGTGGCCGCACCGGATCAAGGACCCGCTCAACGCACTTCACGCGCATATACATTCACAAACAGATCACGCGTGCGATTCGGAAATCAATGCTCGCACCGAATGCGAATGACGAGCTCGTACTTGCGTATAGGTAGATGCAAGGCTATGTGTCTACGAGGCGGACAAAAGATACCATTAAGCGTTGCCCTCGTGGGCATGAGGAATTTTTACGGCCTGCTTTTTTTCCGCTCTTTGGTTCCGCCGATGAATAAGATGGATAGACGCAGGAGGAAGCGATGTGGTTCGGATATATCATTAACTGCAAGACTTTCGCGCCACAGTTGTTAAAGGGAGTTGGGAAGCGTATTTGAGTGCTAATGGACGAGGAGGCGATTTCGCTGTTGTAATATACATTTGAGCTCTATGCAAATTTTAATGGTTTCGCAGGACGTATATTGAGCGTTGAAATTTAAATGAGATTTATTGTTCGCTTTGAAGTCAATTGAATGGACACAAATAAAATGGTTAAAAAAAAAAGTTTTAATGTAAATTAAATGTTACGTGGAAGGTATTGGACATCGATTGTAAACAAATTTATTGAATCAAATTATTTTTTGACTATTTAAAACCACATTTTGAAACATGATTTTAATCGAAATTCTAAATTTAAATCTATCTGTACGTAATAAAAATGATGGCAAACTGTGCCAAGTAAAAAACAAAACATATAACAAAGAACTGTAGCCTTCAAAAAGTTGAATTTTCATTCTAGAATAACGTACAGTTGCAGCACCTACAAACTGCAACGAAATTCTCAATAATTTCCTGGAACACGACACTCGTCCCTGCCAACAACCGTTTTAAATACCGGACTGACCGCAAATTGCCCTAAAAAAAATTCCCACCCCATCAGTATGTATCCCCTTACACCACATTTTTCCCATCCCACTCCCACCTTTCGCAAAATAACGAAACTGTCATCTCTCTCTTTCTTATCTCCCACACTCACACTACACATGTCAGTCGTCCTCCTCCTCCTCCTTCTCCTCCTCGGCCACTACGTCGTGGCGTCAAAACGACAATCATCCAGCTTAATCGTCGTCGCACTTGTTCTTTTACCGTTGCATTTTTCCCATTTCTTTTTTTTTTCGTTCGTTCGTTCGTTCGCGTGCACCATGATGTGAGCTAACGGTACGCACGTCTTCGTGCGAGTTCTAGTTTTGCATGTCGCGTGTTCCTACCGCGATACATAAACTATCCAAGGCATCTCGACGACGGCTGGATTAATGGGTCGTGGCGATGACGCGCGGACTCACGGTGATTATGAAGCAAGTAGAGTTGTGTACGCAGAGGAATACAAAAAAAACAGGGGATGTATGGTTGGCGGTTCGCTGTATGTGTACGTTTGAAGAAGTCCGATGATTATCAGAAGACGAGCGTGAAGAGTTTTTACGTTTACACATAGCAAAGGTAATGAGACACGCGGTGTAACTATATAACAGTCGAGGGGAGGAACCTGTTTTTCTTAGTTTCGGTTTCTTTTGCTTTAGTCCCTTTGTAGTTATAGGAAAACTGAAGGAACGAGGAATTTTTGAGAAAATGTGTACACGTTTTAGGGATTCTTCAAGCGGTAAAAAGTGGAGAAAATTTTTACTTGGGATTCATTTGAAAGTGAAGTAGTACTCCTAGAACCAGATTGTTTCCGTAACAAAATTCCGTATAAGAAATGCTTTATGTTAGAAAAGTTGTTTCCTTATGATTAAGCAATCTCGATATTTCGAGAAGTATTAGAAAAGAGATTATCATCTCGGTAAACAGGATACATTCGAAGAACCAGTCATTGGCCAATTTCACTTTTTGGTACCTGCTGCATAACCTTTCTGAAATCTGATCAAAATTCATAACCCGCAGGTGCTATTATCTCCTTCTGTAGAATTCGTATACTTTCATCAACAACGTCATTTATATTCATCTTTTTTTCACAGACGTCATAAGAGAACTTATCAAATTTTTATTTGCGAATTGTATTCGTAAACAATAAAATTTACGATTTAAACATTTTCTTCGTATTTATTTTGCTACAGTACATAAATAAGCTTACAGAATGAACCACAAATAGACTCGTTTGCATTGGCTGTGATTAAGTAAACCAAATAGCAGTGTTCCACTCCCCTATACAGCATTGCTTGTTTGACAAATATGTTGTAGAGTACAACCGTTAATTGAGATGAGTTAATTTGCCAGGAGTTAACTTACTGAGACAAAAAGCACGCACATGAAGGAAAGAAATTTAAATCATTACGCAAAGAAACTACAGGTCAAGTCCTATTAAGAACGCGAAACTACTTTTTTATTCGAACGTAACGTCTTTTATAATAGAAGCTTATTATAACTACGTTACATATTTTATCTTAATCCTATATGTAAATGATTTGAATTTTACTTTTTAATAACACAAATAATTTTGTCATTGTAATGAATTTGAAGCATTTACATTTTGATTTACATTTAAGTAATCTTTTATGAGATAGAAATTACATAAACATATAATATTGACAAGGCTGCTATGGATTTAAACGATCATATATATAATCCATTTAAATCATGAAAATTTATGACGCACGTCGAATATACAGGGAACCATAGTAAAGCTACGGTCGTATTATTCAAATAAATAGACCAGCCATATTTTAGAAAATATTTCTTTCTAATGAGACTGTTTACAAAACCTACGAAGTTTATGTCTTTAATATTCACGTTCGACAGAATAACTGGAAAGATAGACAAGAAAAAAGAGTTATGTCTCTTGCAGACGGTAATCTCATTACCATAAATGCATCGCGTTATTAACGACCAAAACACTGTTAAGATTTCCAGAAAATGTAACGGCATAGTATCCTTTTAAGTATTTTACACGCTCCATGAAAAGAAGACACACGTCTAGTCGTAAATAATTCTTCTATGAAAATTTTAACACGTTTGTAAAAAAAAAAGTAATAAACATAAACGACTGATTCTTTTTTTTTGCGAGTAAGATTGAATAATTAATTAATCGAGAAACTGGAAGACTCAGCGCCTTTTTACAGCGATGACAGGCAATTACCATTAAGAAATCGTTTATTTTGGTTACCGGCGCTCGTATACCGGCTAACGTAGTTATAACGGAACACCGTACAAATGACTCTCAAGAATTTCGTGCGAAATAACATTATTTCTTTCCTGGATGAAGAATACGCGGCTTTGCGAATGTTCGAAACTCTTTTGTCTCATGTAGGTCAATGTCAAATTACTGAAATTTCTTTCCCAAAGTGAATTAAATATTTTCTCGTTGAAAATTGAAATTCATGCTTTTTGCGTGAATTCAGACAATTACTATTTATTTTCTTATTACTTATTTCTTTATAAAATCAAACAATCATTATACTAACGATCACCAACAAAGATAAATACAATAAGATAAATCTGCAATTCAATGCAGATTATTCTACATCCAACTCGCCGCGTCGCGCATTAGCATAAAAAAACAAAACAGTCCCGCCAACCGCCAATTACCCGAGAAACTCATCCTCAATCGTATTCGCCGCTGCTTCACCATCATACATATAACACCATAAACCAACGGCACTATATATACATACCCATAGCCTTGGATATATTAAACGTATAATACGCGTACGTGTCGATATTAAACATAACCGCACGCGAGTTCTTGCGCGCACGCGTGATATTACGGGATCCGCGAAAAATCGCGGACGGAATTTCCATATTAATTATGCGAGTGCGGTAGCGATAAGAATCTTTGGACGATCATCTCTCAATGTTTCCGGAACGACGGTCGCAGGCGGAACAAATTCACCTCATGCAGACGGCCCGTGACCAAGTACGTGTGTGTGCGTATGCGAGCTTCAAGATATATCAAGCGCACGCGCATTGAATCGGTATGAGAGGATAGATATGTATGTATGGCGCGAAGGATCGGTACTTTTGGTATGCCGAGTAGATAGCGACATTGAATGGAACGTTGAACTGATTTGTGACTTTGGGGGTGGCGTGAATTTTTATGGGAATCGTTGGGAAGTGTGAGGGTCAATGGTTACCGTATTCGTGGAATGAATTTTGATCCATTGTGGATTCGGTCAATTTTATAAGAGTTTGATAGATTGTTAAAAAATATAAAAAATTAAGTGTAATTGAAAGAAATTTTTCTGAAACGGTGAAGTACGATTTTATTGCTGTACAAATAACATTTTTCAAGCAGTTTTTTTTATAAAAACAATACATTTGTATCTTTTGTTCTCGCTACCAATAAAAAGAACAGCAGAACAGTTTTACATTATGCAATTCACTGATCCGATTCCACAAAGATCTCATCCAAAAAAGTAACAGCCTAAACTTTTCGAAAGCTCATTCCACCGGTCGGCAAAAAGGAAACTCTCAGCCCAAACAAAAGCCCCTGCCGCCGCATTCCAATCTCAAAACCAGTCCGTTAACAACAACAACAACGCCGTTGCCTCTCTGTTCTCCTTGCAACGCTCCTTGCGCGCCTCTCTTCCTCCTCCTCCTCGCGCAAAACATGACCTCAAATCCCTCTGTATGCAAACCGCCTCCCAAATCTGGGCTACACTCCCTCCCCTTCCATAATACTTCTTTAATCCTTTTCATCCTCGATCCTCGAAAAGCAGTGACGGTCAAGTTCGCGAGATCGGTATCGAGGTCACGAAAAGCCAACGTTCGAGATCGTTCGACACGCGATGAGTGTTGTAGTACGTTACTTAATTTTTTTTTTGCATGCTATTTATATACGAAAGGTTCAATCGATAGGAAGGATCGCGTGCGCATGGCGTGAATTCGTATATTAATTTATATAGCGAAAGCATGCGAGTTGGGAGTTACGTAAAATAGGGAAAATTATGTGGGCATGAGGTGAGGAGGATGTCCGACGTTGATATCCTGGTTGTTTTGGGTTGTTCCGAAGTTTTATGTAATTTTTTAATACGAATGAGCGTGTTAAAGAATGTAGGAAAGAATAAATACAATGGAAATTAATTTGCTAGCTTATAATGCGAACGTTATAAGGGATAATAATAAGATTTCTTTTGGATAATAATAATATGTTTTTCTGATTTTGAAAAGTATTAAAATAATATAGAAATAAAAAAAAATAAAAACTGTTTGTAAATATTACGTTTATCAATTAATAAGTATAAATTATGAGTAAGATATTCAAATAAGACTCAAAGTGAATCGATGTCCGTATGCAAGTCCCGTTATCTAGGTTAAATGCCACATGAATTTTTGTTTCTATCTTGGAATATTAAGTAGGTTGGAATGTAATTCATACATTCTTTTTGCCAATAAATAATTATTATATGATATCTTTAGATCTTTTATTTAAAATCAATTTTTATATTTTAAATAAATCCAACAAGATTAAAACCACAGTAACAACCAAATTTTGTTTTTAATATAGAAATAATTATATTAAACAACAAAGTATACAAAACTATACCATTATAAAATAAGACTTTTGTCTCAAGAAAAGCTCTAGTCAAGTACTCTACAACAATACGTCCATCAATTACATTACCCAAATACAAACAAAAAACGAAGAACACCATATAACTAAACCAACTCACCTATAAAAACCTCAACATTCGCCGTCCGTTGCACTCCCGAAAATCGCGACACTCCCGGACTATACTACTACTCACTGTTTAAAAAAAACTTTACTACCCTACTAATACCGATACCGATCACCACGTCAAACTACCAAAAAAAAAACAAGTAATACACCCTATACCTCAACCGACCCCGAAAAAAAATCAACCCTCGTTTAAAAAAACAACCCTTCGAATCACAAGTAACTTTTCGTACACGTATATATATATATATATATACACAACTTTTTGACAATCAGACTCTCGATCTCGAATACGGCGCGTGCATGCGTGCGTGTGGGTACAGCGATATCGTCGTCGAAGCGCACGGCTCACTGAGTATAAGCGCCCGTCGCAGACGTCGTCGTCCCGAGTTCTCTCGGCCCGTGCGCACTGGGCCCCGTTATTCCAGGCGGCGGCGGTTGCGGCGGTGGTAGCGGCAAGAGAGAGAGAGAGACCGGCGCGCATACGCGAGTTGAATAACCTTAGGCCCCCGCGAGAAGTAGTAGGAGCTATACGTCGTATGTTCAGGCCTCGCGTATAAGTATATACCTGCGAGTGTGTAAGACAAGTGTGGGTATATGCTAAGTGTATCGAAAGAAATGAAAAAGGAGGGGAGGGAATTTCGTTGGATTTTAGTTGGTTTGGGTGGTGGTAGTAAAGTAGGGTAGAAGAAGAGGGGTTGAGAGAAATGAAATGGTCGTTATGAGAAGCGAGAGGGTTGCGTTTTTACGGGTGGATGAGAGCTGAGAACCCTCAGGGACCAGAATTTTCTATGGAAGGTTTTGGAGTCGAGCGATAAGGAAAAACCAGGAAGTGTTTTGAATGAAATTGACAAGATTACATCACTGTTTGTTGTTATAAATTTATTTTTCAGTTTATTTTTTTTCGGTAAATCTTTTATGGAGAAAAATTTAAAAGAAAAATGTATAGTACCGTTTTAATTATATAAAGTGTTAGAGGGATAGTTTTGTAACGATTACTTCTCTTACTCCGAATTCCTCTTTTTTTCGTAAATTTTTATAGATTTTCAGGTAAAAAAGAATTTTAGTGTAGCAAGCGGACGAGTAACCGTATAACAGTAAAAGGACTCTAGGAAGTTTAAATACCGTCATCGAACGTGGTTTCCAAAGTGATTCACGAATACCGTTAATTAAATCATATCGATCTCTAAGAAATGTCATGTGTGTATTTTAAATAAATGATTTGAAGCTGTAATGTATATAAATGAAAAAAAAAGTTCCGGCAATTATGTATTTTTAAATTGACTTAAAAGTTCAATATCCAGTATAATAAACAATAATTATATTAGAGAAAAAAATGCGGTTTTTAGAAAAATAATCACCGTACATGTTATTAAAAAAAAATTAAATTTTTATATTACATTAAACAAATTCTAACAAATATTTAAACAACCATACATAAAAAAATAAACAGTATATTTAAATGTACGATAAAATTTGACTTTAAAATCATCGCACAACCCAGCCTCTATATCCTACTATATTAATAACCGCATATATGTATACCTTCCCCAACAATTAAGCTATAAAGCCACTGATCCCTAACTACACTCCAACTCCCCTCCTCACTCCATTTATCTTGGAACCTCCTCATCTCGCCACTTATGCAAATTTTCGAACACTCCGGCCCAATCTATATAACTTCCCAACCAAAACGCATATATCCCAATCCTCTCGACTGAACCACAACCACACAAGCATCATATCCTGTAATACCTTCAACTGAAAAATCTCCGTTCCTAATGTCCCAACCTCACGTTCTCTCTCTCTCTCTCTCTTTCTCTCTCTTTTTCTCTCTCCTCTCTTTCATTTTCGCTTGCGAATGACGATGTAGTAAAAAGTAACTGTTCGGATTTAACAGTGCGCCGAACGCATTTTTACGCGCGCTTCTTTTCCGCTGCGTTGAACGCGCACGCGCGCACGCGTTGTATATCATGAGCTCAGTGCACGCGCGCTGCGGTTTACCGTAAATCTCGATGGTGGTATGGTGCATTGTAGTAGTGGTGTTGTTTTGACGTTGGTACGAGGATTAGAGCGATTGTTTAGATTTTGCGGAGCAGAGATGAGATCGTGCGTATAACATAGTTGATTGATGGACGATGTGGTTTTTTTTGCAAACATGCAAGCGGTGCTAATGGTCCAAAGTGGTTGGTTAATTTGTCAGATCGGTGAAGTCTCTTGTCTCAGCGTGGAATGTTTTTAAAGGAATTTTTTGGTTGTTGTCGAAAAGTATTTTTCTTTTTTATAGATAAATTATTAAATAGACTGTTGCGTAATTCGACAAAGCAGCTGGGAAATTATGTTAGTCGACTGTAATTAAGGGTAATTTGGCAACTAGATTATCGAACCGAAGAATTCTAATGTGCTATTATGTCATTATATTTCTGCGTATAATCAGAAATATCCAAATGGCTATGAACCAATGCTTACAACTGCATAATTATTTCAAAATTTTCAAGGAATTTCATAAACAAATCCAATTTTTCCAACTAAAACAATATTTCAAAACCCTATCATACCTCTTACCTCTAAAAAAAACCGCTGCCAATACATTGGCACTTAGCTTCCTCAAACTTTATATATTATTCTATTATTATTTTGTCAGAATAAATTAAAATAAATTATATTACCAATATATTTTTATATAACAAAAAAAAAATCTTTAAATGTCTACTTATCTATTACACTTTATTGCATCTATAATAATAAAAGAATCGTCAATATATACGTAACATATTTAGCTTATTACAGTGGAAGATGACAGCGTCAAAATTTACAATTACTTTGTCTTTTTTCTTCTTTTCCTTATTATTCAAATGAAAGAAAGAACTCTATTTCTCAAATTCTCAAATTATCTCAACTTTTATTCACTTTTTCTACATCTTAAATCTATATAACTTTTTCTTTATTCTTATTTTTAAAAAAAAATTTAATTTCATACTCTTCAAATAAATATTGTAATTTTCAAAAATATTTTATTTCGATATTTTGTTAAAAAC
>JAYJLV010000056.1:14754005-14786180 GCA_036873485.1 Torymus texanus
CTTTCTCTCTCTCTCTCTTTCTCTCTCTCTCTCTTTCTCTCTCTCTCTCTTTCTCTCTCTCTCTCTCTCTCTCTCTCGCTCTCTCTCTCTCTCTCTCTCTCTCTCTCTCTTTCTCTCGTGCGAAGTTTTATCGCCTTGTGAATACCAGCTGACTACCGAGTGATGGAGTTGTGTTAGAGAGCGAAAAATATATAGATATAAGCTTGGGTAGATAAGTTTTGTTGTTTTCGTTCTGAAACTTGCGATGATAAAATGAATTTAGTATGGTTGTAAAAAACAGGATTGAATTTATGGTTTTATCGAGAGTTTTTTTTAGTATGTGTTTATAGAGTATATTGGAGGGAATTTGGTGAAAGTTGAAGCGATAACGATTTGTCTGAACAAAAAACATTGAATTCAATATTTCAACGTTCTAATAAAATCACATCACTCAGATCACATATACCGCGCATATTTTATAGTTCACCATGAATTGGCCAATATATAATACGCAAATTGAATCATAAATATACAAGTCGCAGCATCGGGACACTCGGTAAAATGAAAAGTGAGCCAAAAATCGATGCAACCGTTGGCCAGCCATGCACGACCGACAGTTAAGAATTTAACTGCGGTTATATCTAGGTATATATACACACGCACATAAGAATTTCTATATACACAGACCTAAGAGGCTGCAGTTTGTCAAACGGTTAGAAAGCTGTAGAGATAAGACGGTCTCCGTGTGTGACAATAAAATAAACGACGCTACGATAAATCAGTACATTTATATATAAAAATTCTTGGTAAGACGCTTATGTTCTCAATATACGAGGCTACATCGTCCCGAGATCTTCTTTGATAAATTAATTAACCAGTTTTATGACATTGTTAATTAGCGTCAAGAGGTAACAGATACACTCGACACGAGCAAGTCGCCTTCGTCTTACGGTACACAGGACTTATCTACTTACATGCATTCATGTTCCTACCATACTGTACACCCGACAGTCGTGAACTCTGGCCAAAGACCAAAACAGTTAAAAATAAAAGAAAAAAAATGGAAACATAATTGCACGGTGTACTGTGTCCACATTTATTATCTAGGGCAAGGTGCCGGTCGTTTAGACATTGACAAATCGTATACGTATAAGATCTTATATTTTCCTAATCCCTTTCCATACACATATATTATATATATCCCACTGCACTTTTCCTAAACTCTCGTGACCCTGTACACTTCTCGCACCCCCATATAAATCCTTCTCCTACTGTTCAATCAATCCACCACATATACATACATCCACGCGGAACCGATCCATACATACATACGGTGCAGCTACACCTTATGAATAACTCACAGCCCGCGTCCGCACGCTTATACCGATTATACCGCTATATATACACACACATACACATCGACGCGATACCTCTGAACAAGGGTTTCGATCTTCCACCTTCTCCTCCTCTTCTCTTCTCTCACGTATTTATGCGTATGTATGTATGGGAGTATATCCTTTGCATGTTCTCGCGCGGAAAGCTCGCCGAAGCGTGTTGCTGTTCGCGCGCGTGCGTGCGCACATGCGCGTGACCGTGACCGGTAGCCGCGAGATCTAGTTTTCCGTTGATGCAGGTGCATTGCGGGCTGCTGTGTATGTGTATACTGTTGTTTATATGAGAGAATGTGCACGTGTATATATGTGATATATGGTTGTGTGAAGGTCGAAGTGCGGGATATATTGTATATAGGTTTGGGTTTACTACAGTTCTTTAACAAAATCTTTTGTGACAATTTCAATTGGTCGATAATTTCATGAGTTATGTATAGGGAGTTTGGTTTGAATAATAGAGATGGTGTAAAAATATAAACAATTATATGACTTATAGAATGAAATGGGTAGGTATAAACAAATTTTTCATCAGAGACAGTGTAATGGATATACTCTCACGTGGTGTTTGCATAGAAACGGTTACTTTCTACTTTCGAATACAATTCAATTAGTATTGTATTGTAAGTTATATGGTTATGATAATTCAAACCAAACATACAATGTCTTTTATAACAAGGCAGATAAATATAATACAAGCGGCCTAAGACTTAAGGCTGTACTATTCGATAAACTTGACATATTTGAAACTACATATTTCACGTCGTTTTAATCAATCGTCGTCAAATTATAGAATCCAAGCTTGCACGTTTATCGTCTAAACTGCGAAAATGAGTGACGACTAGTAGTATACTGATTATAACGTATCACGTGATGCTTTGACAACATAATCGCTTGTGCTATCAAATTGACAATTACGCTGCACACATATACACCGCGCGTATATAACAGTTGTTTATCTTTACATATTTACATATTGATTATCTCTCAGACCTATATATAATGGCTATCCGGTTTCGCGACCATCATTAGAAGCGTATAACGAGAACGATAATTACATCATTGAAGTGTAGCGTATTATATGCTCCAACACGCGAATGATCAATCATACACATGGTTCATATATTATATTTTCTTATATAAATTAATAGCTAAATCGAAATCAATTTAAATAAGGCATGTATATAAACTTTCCGAGTTTTTCAAACAATCCACTATACATAAACTAAATTAAATCTGCACTCCGATATCATTGCCCACTAATGAAAACGCCCATTGTACTCAATAATAATCGTAAATCGCATTAAAGCTAACAAACACCCGCCGACACGTATACACACACACATGCAAGGCGATCACGACTTGCCTTCTTCTTCTTCCTTTTCCTCTTCTCTCTTTAACGAGTCGGCGAAAAGGAGCTACAAAGCGCCCACGAATACCGCACGTGTATATGTTTATATATACTACAGAACTCCCGGTATACAAAGACACGGCATAGGAAAACAAGTGCGCGAAATTAAAAAAGCATATATACATATAAGGTAGGTCCGAAAATGTAAGTTAACAGGAGGTCGTTTCATCGGGGGCGCGAACGTATGTATATATGTATATATATACGTATATTTGCATACGAATAATATTGTGCGGTCGGAGTATATAGGAATAGTGCGCGAAAGTTGGGTTGTAAACCACGAGAAGAGAGAGAAATGCTTTGAATATTTTTAACTTTAAGACGCGTTTTTAGGTTAGTGATTTCCTCGACTCTTAACGTTGTCGAGGAGTTTCCGCGATGCAGCGGCACAGGTGTTGGAAATTTCACATCGAATGACAGTGCGGAACTCATTGAGAAGTGAGTTAGAGACTTTCGCGTATATATTTAAGGTTGGTTTATTTCGGTGGCATATAGTTAGAATTCGCAGAAAGATAGTAATTAATTGGTGTGACCTATACGGTATCTAGCAAAGGAAGTTCGCCGTTGTCTATGAGAGGATTGTTTGCTATATAGAGGTGATACAATGGATATTATGGCGCGTGTTAACGACGTTTATGGCTGTGAATATTGACGTTTCGCGCATAGAAGTGGGCGCAAAAGTTCTTTTTATGGATTCCCCCAAGTCCTCGTTTGACAATGAATGTGGTTACTCGTGTACTCGATTTTAGAAAGACGATTTTTGTACAGCGAGTGGACAGTTTCCTTTTACAGTTTCTTCTCTTAGCTGCGGATATTTCATGAATAGTTTTATACTTTTTTTTGAAGCTACAGTTATTTATTAAACTCTTAAAATAAAACGTATTAATTAGATGGTAAAATGAAAAAAAAATAAATAAAAGTAAAAAAGTTTAAACGACAAGAAATCACTGATCATTCAGAAAAAAGATTATCATCTAAAATCGAGAACCATCATTGATTCGAAAACAACAACAACAAGCAAGGTATACATGGATCTCTCATAGGCTCAACATGACATCGAGACAACGACAACAACAACACAGCGCTACCCGCACGATAACGAGAAGCATGTAAAGAGCGGCAGCTTACAAGTGTTGCTATGAGATCGGTATCGAGAAAAAATATCCAATCAAATAGCTCTGTATACCAATCGGCAGCGTTCGACTGTATATGTATGCACCAGATATGACCTAATTCCGCATAGGAGTGACATCGTCATCGGACATCGAATCATCGAGTGAAATTTATGCTAGCTAGCTCTCGTTCGCATTAGGCGTATAGAAACGAATGTTCCGTCATGTAGATGTAGGTTTATTCGCGCGTTATAATTGTGGTATGGTAAGAGGACACGCGCGCCGCGATAAGTAAGCCAGAAATAAAAGAAGTTGGGAAGGAAAATTTTATATTTAATGTAATTCTTGATCATAAGCGTCGAGGACTTTATCTAGCGTGTGATATATTTATGTGTCCGTGTATATGTCGTGCGTATGTGATTCTATAACGATTTCAAAAAAAAAAGGAGAAACGATATATCGTGTGTGTGTGTGTGTGTGTGTATGTGTATATATAATTGCAGGCGATAAACGTGCGCGAAAAGAAGAAGTAAAAGAAGAAGAATGTTGAAGGCCTTATTTCATGTCATGGAAAAGTGAACCGGAAACCAAAACTTCACCGATATACTAAGAATCTCCAAACACCTCGTATATATATACACTACATAAAAAAAAATTACAAGCACGCGCTAATTGAACCCTCCTTGTATATGAAAACTTAAAAATTCCCAATTACTCGTGTATAAAAAAAAATCTCGGGTTTTCTTGCACACGCGGACGAAAACAAATTCTCGGTAGCTCTTCTGTCGAAGCTATGAAGGTATATCATTATAACTCTTCTCCTCGTAAACTAAGGCAGTGTAAAAAGTCGCGCGCGCACGCGCTGGCTGCTCATCGATTACGCGGCTCGTAATTACAGAGTTTCCCAGGTACTATACGTTGTCTGTCAGCACGTGTGTGTGTGTATATATATGAAGATTAGAAAGTACGAAATTGAAAATTGTCGAGGGTGCAGAAGACATGTGTGTGTGTGTGTGTGTGTGTGTGTCGTCGTTAGTTGATGAACGATGTGTTCAAGTGTTTGCTTGATTTTCCATGACGACCATCATGTATTATAGGAGAAAAAAAGGGTTAGCTTCATTAGTGTGTATATAGTGCAAAAACAAGAAGAATCTGAAAGTACATACGCACAAAACCAAGCAGTTTATATTCAAACAACTCGTATGTATATACACACACACACGGGAATACTGCATCTTCTTGCTTGTTAAAGATAATTGTAGCGAGTTTAGAATAAGGTATACACGTATAGTACTGTAATAGATACACGACTACTTTACCCCGCCCACGTCGGTGTGTTGTTGACAAAGCGTGTGTCTATACATATATATGTATAAGCGTACTTCAAGTGAATTGCTTCCGCAGTAAACTACATGTGGGCAATAAAGCGACGCGGGAAGACACCAATGTAGATGGGAAACGGTGCGTTTTACAGCGTCTGCGGAAATATGAGAAAATTCAGTGCGAAAATGGCGTTAACAGGGGGGAGGAATAAACGACGTTATAATCTTCGATTTTCAATTTTCCATCTCCTCGGTCTTTACGATCGTACCGGGTGGTATTTTTAATAGCCAACTAATGCGCAAGTACAACGAAGAATATGTGTGTATAGTAAAAGTTTACGTCCTCTCCTTTCAACAATAGCCCATTCAGTATTACACTACGTTATTACAATCAAACGCATACGGCGGGCAACCTGCGCACCCGTAGTTCTCTATTGTGAACCAAAAAAAAAAAAAAATCGGTAAACAGAGATCTGATAATCTGATATATATGTAGCTCGGATGACGGGATCAAATCAAAACTAAACGCATATCATACAATGCTCACGTTATTAACTACGACTATGCACTACCGCATCTCTGCTGTAACATTTCTCTCCGAGAGAGAACGAGAGAGAAAGAGAGAGAGAGATCAGCTCATCCCGGTGACCCTGATTCCCCGCGGCTGATATTACACTCGCGAGAGAGAGAGAAGCCGCTGGCTCTAATGAATGCGTGCGCGTGTTATCGCCCTCAGCTTCAGTATCTAACTCTGGCCTGCCTTCTTTGACGTTTCCGCGTCAATTGTTCCGATGTCTATACGGCCTAGTTCTATACACACGCTGCAGGGAAATTTACGATGGCTGTGGGGAGGTAAAACGTTTTTTAATTTAGGAAGGAGGAGAAGGAAGAGAAGGTTTGGGAAGTTGTGATGGAACAGGTGTGAGGATCTAGGTTTAATTGGAAGTTTGGTACGAGTTGCGTGTTGATATGAAAGGGATTTTCAAGGAAGTATAGCGTTTAGTGTCGTATACTTTTGATGACGGGAGTAGAGGTCAGGTGCGAAGCTTCGCGACTAATGGGATTCTGAGTTTTCTGGAATTTTCAATTATATGTATATATACCTGCGTGCTTATTTTCATTTCCTGTTTATATGAAACCGTTAACAGTGTTTTTTTTTTCGTTCGAAAACCAAGTCGCTGTATAGTAGTAGCAGCGATAAATATATTGGCCATATAATAGTTTTTCTTTTTATGCAGGACTGACGTGTATATATAAATAAAACTCGTGCCATCGTCGACAGGTGTAACGTTATTCACAAGTGAGACAAGCCCGTTCTACATCTAAGTAAGTATTCTTTCGAAGGAATTTAATAGAAAAAGTCATTAAAGGCGTGAGGTAAAAGTATCTCGGTCGCGAGTCGAGTGATGAATGTAACTTTGTAATTTTGAATTTGTCACTTGATTATATTCCGTCAATTATACTCTCAACACTCATTCTCACCCTGGCAATATTCTTCCGGCCTATTTCCAACGTAACATTTAATACCACGATATTGAAATAACTCCTCAGCATTCTTTCGACCATAATGCAAAATTCAATTCCCGCTTCCCTAATTCTCTAGCCAAGTAGTCCGACATTGTTCGCGTTGGCTAATAAAATTCTTCATTATACGCTCTTCGCTCTTCTGTCATATTTTTTGTTTCTCCTCATTCGACCGGACGACTTTATTTTTCGATTTCACGATGATGATGGTAACGCGCACGCGGCCCAGTTCGAATCCATTTTCCATAGAGACGCTGATAGATGCAGTGTACTATACTATTCACTTCGTCTGCTGCTTTATGAACGCGTTAACGCGAGCATGCGCGTGCGCGTACACCGGATGAAATTCGAATTTTTTGCCTTACTTATAAGAGACCCTGAGTGGGGATAATTTTGCCATGACAAAAAGTGGAATGATTTTAAATGGTGAAGTTCGTTGTTGTGTAGATTTATATATATGCTAAGATTCATTGACACGAATTCGCCAATTACCTGTAGCGTAAGATGCTACGGAAAATTGTATTTTATGATGGACCGCGCGCGCGCGTTGGGACAGACGTGAAAGTTGTTAATTATAACGCGCGAGTATAATTCGTCGCTTCCCATTCGGGCGTCGCTCGTAATCTCTTGTAATTTAGATTATGCCCGCGATGATTATTATACGCGGTCCAAACCCGGTGCGTATATTATACGTTTAAACGTACGTATTTTTCGACACTTTCGGAGTATTATTAGAGACAACTGGTGTTGTTTTTTTTTTCAAGGAGGAAGTGGTAGAGGAAATACTCGATAAAAACGTAGCTTTCTTCTATAGGATTTTTTTCATACTTTTCTTTTGATCCATCGAACCAAGTAGAATTTTATTCGTAACGGACGCGCGATTTAAATTTGTAAAATCGTTTTTTACGGTGCGCAGTCGAAGGATTCAGATATAGACATTGTGATATCTGGATTAAAGTCGTAAAGCAAGGATTAAAATATTTGTTGCGTGAATGCTCCACAGGAATCCATCAGAATTTTTATATACTTCGCATTTAAATGTTATATTTATTCCGCGGATATGTTAACCCGCGCGAGGTTAACGACTCGCCGTATATATACCCCACTGAATACGTATGACTATAACAATCGACGAAATATATATATATATATATATATATATATATGTGATTTATAAGCGATAAATTTATATAGTTTCTTACCCATTTTAGCGGCACGCTCTTCTTTGAATGTCAGATTCGTGTGCTAGAATGTTTCACGGAATGCGCACCGTGTCTCATTTTTGTCGGTTGATGAAAATAAGCGAGTTGGCAGCTTGACTTTTGTCTCATACATGTTGAAACAAATTTTAAGCCTGAAATAAAAAAACAACAGTAACATAGAATTAAAAGTATAACGGGATGCACGTATAGTATAGTGGATTTAAGGTTAGCCGCAATTAATTAGTATAATAATGAAGTTAATGAAGTTTGAAATTAAAATTAATTGCTGTGCAGCGGTGACAACGGCGAAATTTAACTATGCTAAACTGTATTATATGTATACCAAGATCATTTAAATTGCTCGCAACGGGTGAAGAGAATCGCGCGGGTACGAAAAACTCATTACGGGTAATGGTTTTCACGCTTCCATTACGGCTCGTATATATACGTTAGATAATATATACTCGCGGCTATATAACAGACGCCATTCCTCATTAGAATTTACTCGCTGATGTATATATGTGCTGAATTTGAATTATCAGCAGCAGCGAGCAACACACCACCGTCGATTAATTCCTTCGTGGCTTTGTAAATTGCGAAAAGTTAATGTTCTCTTCGCTCGTGGCGAAAAAAAAAGTAACGCGCTACTATAAAATATAATGAAGTTGCATCGCTTACGGCACAATTACGATGGTAGCTGTATATATGTATATATGTTGAAAAGTGTGCGTGATGAATTGCCCGCTTTTCAGCAGAGTAAAGTGTGTAAAATTCGCTTTCTCACGCCGCGTGCTGCGTAATCAAAACAGCGTTGGTGTATATATATATATGTATATCGTTGAAAACGATTTATTTATTTCTGATTAGCCCGTTTGTTTGTTGTAATGACTATGCAAATGTATTAATAATGATGAAATCGCATGAAATGTGCACGTTACTACGCGATTCTAATGTTTTGTAAAAATTCAAGATTTTTATGGTTCTCATTCAAATGAAAAGCGTACATATATAACGGCGAATCAGAAGCGAAAAAATATTATTATCCGTATAGTATCACGATTTAAAATTGCATGTAGTTTTAGCGGTATAAAAATTTACGCGCAACATGGAAATACACGTAACCGTTCCTTATCAGGATAATAGTAAACCACACACTACAAAAATCTTGATTGCGAGTACGTAATTCAAGGTAGAAGGGCGCTTACTGTACCCGCATGAATATTTTGATTAAACTTGGCACATTTAACTATACCATTCTACCTTTCTTTGAAATAACTTTTAATTAAATTATATGAAATTCTTAAAAACTCGGAAAAGAAACTTTATACGGAAGCTCCATTTAAATAAAATTAGATTAAAAATACTACACGTTTGCAAGTACAACTTTTAACATATGCAGATCCCATTTTTGTTAAAATAAACTACATTCTCTCTACACTCGTCCTCACTGTAACTAAAAAACAATTTCCACAAACAAATCGCGAATTAATTTTCCATGATATCTACCCCTATATACACTTTCTTTCCTCACCTCCACCCACTTCTATCCATATCATCCAACCATAATACCCTGCAAGCTCACCTATACACACATAAACCCATGTATAATACATATATATATCTCACCTCGTATACGATATCGTTTGCTCAGCAATCAATCGTCATGCGACAACGACACAGCTCAATCGTTCCTGTCGAACGATCAATCCTCATTCCATCTGCTCGCACAGCTTGTCGGCAGCTTATACCGCACCACCACGTGCGCAGAAGGCAGCTTTCTCACACGATTATTCACGCGACGAATTCGATTTCTCAGCTGGTACGCGTGAGCTTGGACTTTTCTTGAATGGAAGCCTCACCGCGTGCATTTATTAATGGTATGTTTGTTTTCGAATCTGCCCGCCTGCCGTGTATGTGTGGGTGATCTTTGACGCTTTTTCTGCTACTGTATTGTCTCGGCACTTTTTGCCGGTTGCTTTTATATACCGTTGTGAAATGCTTGGAGATTGATTTCAGTATAAATGCCCAGGCTTCCTTTACTTTTCTACCAAGTTTCAATAGCGTTATAGCGTGTAGATTGCTTTTATGGCTTAATCTCTCTTTCCTTCTCTTTCGTTTGTTCTCTCGCTGACTTTGAGAAGATTGTCTCCTACTATACAGAACGATAATTTCTCGTTCTGCTTCGAATTAACGTCCTTTCTACTTCTTCTTTCTCTACCTCGTCGTTCTCTGCTTGGGCCTCAACGTAAACTGGACCCGATCCTTCACGGTTCTCCGTAAATTACGCCGCTAGAATTGACTCTCTACCGTACTTAGCCGTTGATTCCTCGATCCAATCATCGACTTTCCTCTCGTCGTCCTATACTATACACCCGCAACGTCAAAACTTTTTAATCGGGCCTTTAATCTTCGGTATTTAGAGCAACTGTTGGGTCTCTACTTTTTTTTCCTGGTCCCCCCAATCGCTCCTGTAACTTTATCGACGTCGATTTGTCGTCCATTCCAAATTAAACGATCTCTCAAAGGTTTGTCTCCTCTCTTCTATCTAACAATCCAAAATTCTTGATCCTTCGTAGAGTTATCTTTCCATAGTAGCAATATTAACTAAAAGAAAAAAAGCTGAAGCAATGTTTTCAAATTTTCTAAATTTCTTCTTCCAAGGGTAGTTTTCAAATAAATCCCTTTCGTCGGTTCCTTTGCTTCCTGCCCAAATGCTTCTTGTCACAAATCTTCTTCCTTAGCTTACTCTCGACAATTCGCCTCCGTGACCTTCTCGTTCGGCAGCTACCAAGCTACTACCTCCCTGGGTCCAGGGTCCCCTTATATCCTCGTCAGTTATGTCTCTCTTTTTCTCTCTCTCTCTCTCCGGAGGCGTCGTTGTCGTGTCCTAGCCACGGGGCGCTTAGATCGGGACTGAGCCAGAACCACACAGCCGCCGCACGCCCCCGATCTCTTCTCTTTCTCTCTCTCTCTCTCTCTTTCTCTCGCGACGCGCGCGCGCGCGTCTCTCCACTCGCTTTCCCGGCGGGGCCCGCACGCGCCAATATAGGTGGGGGTTTGCTTCGCTACTCTCTTCTGACTCTCTCGTGAGCGCGCGTATATATACCAGCAAGCGAGTATAGTAGTAGTAGTAGTAGTAGAGTAGCTATATCTCTCTTCCTCTCTTGCGCTTACTCGCGCCTTTTCGCCTTCCCACGCGCCCGCGCGCATGTGCGAGTATACGAAGAGTGGAAACTTGTGTTATAGGACCCCCGGAAGCTGAGCACATACACACACACACACGTTTGCGTGTACGTTAGTATATATGTAAAGTATATGAGAGGATTCAGGGTGGGAATTTAGCAATGGAGGGACTCATTGTCATATAGCAGTGGTATGGGCCTAATGGCTTTTCATGGTTTTTGAAGAGGCGGGCCAGAGTCTTGTGAGGTTTCGATGGCGGTTTACTAGAGCATGTGTGAGTACGCGCGGAAATGGAGTACGGGATGGGCGTGGATGTGGGTTGGTAGAGAAGTGGGTTAACACGAAGGTGGTGTGCGCGCGCGAGTGCGGGTATTGTGGTGTATAGACCCTTGACCTTGATATATGGTGTATAGTAGTGGGGCCTTGAAATTCGTGGAAGTATAGAGGGAGATAGAGAATAGAATGGGATGGGATTGTTGAGGTGAGTTTCAGTGGTGAAATTTCGTCTTTTAGACGGTGAGGTTTAATTATTAATTTTCTTTTAAGTGCGACGTGAGTGTCTAGAACCGAGGCCGCAGAGAGAATTTATTGGATTGTTTGGTGTTGTTTGAAGTGCAGTGTTGAAAGGATTACTTTTGGTTTAAGGCTGTAGTATATTTTCAATGGATTACTAAACTACAAGCTTTCTGGTAACAATTCAAATATTTAGTTTTATATTATTATAAGGTAACTTAGGGCATCTCATTGAAAAAAAAATTACGAACCTCCAATAGATGATTATGGTATGAAAGGGTGCAAAAGTGTAAAGTGTGCGTTTTAGCTAAATTAGATGATATATGATCTAATTCGAACAATATTATTAAGAAAATATAATAAATTAACTAATATACTGTAAAAATTAAGATTTTTAAACACAAAAATACTTTATTTGACTAGTAAATTATTTAAATATAAAATAAATAAAGGTATTTTTGACATTCTAGTTTATTACATAAAAGGTATTTCGTCGTAAGCTAAAATTTTTTTGATCATTTTTTCACCTATAAAAGGAACAAATTAGTGACTCATCCTTATCATATTTTTTTAATCCAACGCATTTTTTGGGAACATAATGTTGACAAATTTTATATCTTTTCATATCTAAAATCACATTTTTTTATGAAAGTATTTTACTTTTATAAATTACAAAAAACATTTTGTTTTATTACTTCCACGCGAATTTCAAGGAAACGATATCATCTTGCAGCCTTCGTCATTTTCAATTAAATTTTTTTAGCTTATAGTTTGACGATAAACGAAATACTTGCTTTTTTGATTTTGTAAATACCATATAATATCTTTATTTTTAACGTAATCATAACATGAATTATGATGAAAAACAAATTAAAACTGCGTCATTGTGGATTCAAGTGGTGTTATGATTGACAGCTACAATATTAATATTTATCAAAACTTCTATGGATCTGCTAACGATTTTGTTTTCCAAAAGCTTGATAATGCTTCTTTCATAGTGGTGAATAGAATTTATATTTATTTTATAAATATTTATAAACATGAAATATCGTATCAAAAAATACAGTTCGATACACGAGTGAGAAGATGATTTTATCTATATAGTATAATCTTTTCAATAATATACTAAATATCCTAATGATAAATTAAAAATATGTTAAAAAATAATTAATCAGTTGTTTTATTTTTTACAGTGAAATTTCTTAAATAAAATTATCTAACATCACTCTTCATTAATTCCACACATTTTAATTCACCAATAACAAAAAAATGCTCTTAAGTATATATTAGCAAAACACACACTTACATTTTCTAATTATCATTATAATTAATTTAATCAGACACACACACACACACGCAGAAATTTCATGCCAACAAAGATTACACCGCCGAGTATATATATATCAAAATACTTCGGCTGCAATAATCAACCTACTTATCAGTAAAAAAATATTCTAACAATACCGATAGCCGGAGGGCGTATCTCACCGAGGCATCGATACCACGCTACATATTTGCAGGGTCGGCTTAACCGCGGTATATGATTGACATTTGTCTCTTATTGTTTTAATACTCACTCGCTCACTCTCTCATATACCTCTATATATACATACGCTTTCCAATGATCGACGATATGCGAACGGTATAACGATTTTTTCGCTTTGCCAAATGAGGCTGTGCACTACGCGGCAGTGGCGGCAATGCGGCTGCGCATCGATCGATCGCTTCATCGATCTATCTTCGACTCGTTAAAACAAGCTTGCCGCGCGCTGTGGCAACCGCAAAATGTGTCTCGCATCAAAACTTTCTTTGCCGCAGAGCAGCGATCGGCTTCTTATTGCCACGTAAATTAAATGTTAATAAAAGTAACGCGACGGATGAGGAGAGTATACAACGCTTATTATACACTATGTTTATAGAGTTTAATAGCGCATTACGTTCTATTTACCGCGTGGGGATGGCTTCGATATCCCTGGTGTACATCGATAATTCGCTAAGAGGATATATAAAGTTGAGCGATGCGTGTGTGTATATGTATGGGGGAATGGAGGAAAATGTTGCGGTATATATAGCGATTAAGAATATGTTTTTTAATTGCGCGTAATGTACCTGTACTTTAGGTTATTACGAAACTTTTAGTATGGAAAAGTATGGAGAACTTTAGTCGCGTTTTCAAACATTTTTTACGTGTAACAAATTATAAATATTGTTTTTAACAGATGAAACTATTATATGTATTATCTATTACTCTTTTATAAGCGATTGAAAAAAAGAGAGAACGTTTGATAATATTATATAAATTAGATTTATTTATATATTTAATTTATAAAAATTGGTAACGTTGCAAAAGCAATTCGGTTACCAAAAAAAGAAATAACCGTACCCGAAGCAATAAAGTTTATAGAATTCAAATGGGAGCCAATAAAAACGAAAACTAGAACGCGCTGAAACTTTGAAAAGGAGAATATTAATTTTAGAATCTACGATGACTCGAGCGAATATGAGAACCACCCGCGTTTAATGCGTCGTAATAAATCACATCGGTGGAACAATGGGATCGTATGCGAAATACATAAACGGAAGCATAAAGATGAAACCCCGGAAGCGAGGAATTACCGAATTTTAAACGCGCTAAACGGTGTCTGCGTATATTCAGTATTCAAAGCCAATTGGAAAAATGGAAAAGTGAGTTATAGAGTTCTTCGGATTGAAGAATTACGTTTCTAACAGTGTAAAATACTTTCATTTTTGAGCTATACAGAAATACAATTGTAATCGTGCCAATATAAGAAGTAAAAAAATTAGTATGCGAGTTTACAAACTTATTAGTAATTTAATATATGGATTTATATTTTTTTTATACAAAAAATTTGCAAGTAATACTGTAAGTATTATTTGAACAACCGATAAACTTGTAAAGGTACAGTCTAGACGGTATAATCTTGGATTTTATTGGACACTTATGATGTGTAAATAAAGATGCCTGTATAAGTTTTGTTTATGACTAGAAGATCTGAAGATACATTATTACTAATATTTACGAACCAATTAAAACGTAAATCATTTTAAAAACTTTGCGAAACATCTAATACTTTATATGGGTAAAAATCAACAATACTTGTTACTATCGTGGAAAAATTTTTTCAAAATAACTTTTCTTTTGCCGTGCAAAGTACGTGAACTAATCTGCTTCAAAACCTTCAATGGAAACTAGAAAGTAAACCCAGTAAATGATAACGTCCGTCTAGCTCATCTGCTTTGTACAGAACAAAATTAGAGCCAAATAAATTATTTAAAAAAAGTTGTTTCATATAGCCAAAAGTATTGCAAATTAGCCCATATACCATATACACATACTTTCCGAATAGAGTAAACACGAAAAATCTTGCAAATAACGATAATAAAAACCACAAACGTCTTCTTATACGCACATCAACATCCAAAACACCTCTATATTACCACCCAACGCTCTATCCGACCCTTATTCTCACATCCTCCGTAGCATATAAACCACCTTGACGCTCGAAAATCTCAGCAGCCGCAGACAATAAAGTCCCGAGTAATTAGAAGGAAGAAAAAAAAGGAGGCGAGGCGAACCGCGCGCGTGAACGTGTGCTTGAGCACTAACGCAATTACGATTACGGTACACAAGAGTACGGCGTTAAACGGCGATGCGCTCCCGGGAAGCAGCAGCAGCAGCAGCAGCTGGCGTCGTCGTCGCGTTATAACTGTGCGAAAGCGAAAAAGAGAATACAAAGAGACGAAGTAGTCGAAAAATTGCGAGAAAAAAAAGAGATTTTCGACTGATGAAGACTTTGTTTGTGCGAACGGTAGCGTGCGAATGATTCTGTATAGTGGCCCTTTATAGGTGGGAGCTTTGTGGAGGCGAAGGGTATTTTGTTCTTGCGGTTACGTGACGTTGTTTGAAGTTGTAACAATAAGTTGTGAAATACATTATACTATTGTAAATTTAACTGTATATGTATATATTGTTTAATGTTTTTGAGATTTATTTTAAGGATGTAAAAAGAAAGAAATTTTTTTTAAACGCAATTTTGCAGTTATTATACCATAAAGGTAATATTTGAAGAAGAAAATTAGCTGAGGGAGAGAAAAAATTATGAAGAATGTAGATGAATTTTTACCATTTCGCTGAAAAACGCATGCTTTGCCGTACTTGTCCGTTTCCACTGCTATATTTACGTATATGTATACGGTATAAGTATACGAAGCTCATGAATGTAAAGTTATTCAGAATGAAAATTTCAAAAATTTCTCCTGGTGCCATTATTCAATTATCCAACATTGTTTACATACCAAATCAACCGATATTTTAACGAATCTCACGTGCTTGTTAAAAAGAATTTTTCAAGAACACGATAATTTTGCACACAGCGCGACATCCTTTTTTTTAACTCGCGAATTTATATACTTATGAAAACCATAAACGCAAACGTAAAATTTAATTAAAAAAAAAAAGATGCTGTTATTTCGTAAATTAAACGACCTTCGCACTACTTTTTTTTTAACAAGAAGTCTTATTCGTCATACACAGACACATACCCATATACTTAAACGGAAAATAAAAAAGAAATAATAATATAAAAATAAATCCCACGTGCTCGAAACAGGTCAGAATTAACATTGCGCGAAACCACCAAAACGTACGCGCCTAACCCATTAACCGTACAATCAAGTTTCACTTGCGCGCCTCATATAATACTTATACTACGCGTCCGCTCTGGAATTTCTCAAGAGAGCACTCAACGTGCGCCTCCTCCTTCGTCACCTCGAACGAAACAAAGTCGCATATAATTCGCTCTCTTTTTCCTCCTTATACTCCACCACTTTTTTTTTCGTCATTTCACTTCGCGGAAACAGCGTTTGCGTTTTAAGAGGCGCTAGCCCCCGTTTCCGCTCGTCTTATAAAACAATGGGGCGCGATACCTGTCATTTTCCTATCTCTCTCTCTCTCTCTCTCTCTCTCTCTCTCTCTCTCTCTCTCTCTCTCTCTCTCTCCCTCGTTTCTCTTTCGATTTTCTCTCTCGCTGTTTCTCGCGCTCCTCTTCTCACTCTTTCTTTTTTTATCCTTTCTTCGTGTTTCTCTCTCTTTCTCTTTTTTGTTGTTGTCGGCGTTGGAAAGGCGTGGGTGAATAATTTGTAGCTGGACACACCCGCGATTCGTGTATTGTGTTGAGGTGAAATTAGAGAGAAGGAACGAGGTTGGAGGTTGACGTGGCCCATTGACGAGTGTACGCGTCTTTTGAACGGAACTGTCGCTGCACAGGCTTTTATATTTCCTCGGGTCGGTGGGAATTGGAAATGGAGTGTTGTGGGTTATTTATTACTGAATTCGTACTAGATATGTAAAAGAAAGAATTCTTTTATTTTTTGTATAAGATTGTAGAAAGAAATTCTTGAAATGTCTAAATTCAACGGTGTTGAATATAATTTTGGTTACTATATAAATTAACTATAATACGAACTAGAAATTTTAACAATTAATTTTCGTATTAATATTAAAACAAAAATAAAATATAAGAAGATATAGTGTATTCAACTATTTAGTAAATTACCAAAGTTATTTTGTTAATCAACTTTCGTTAGTAATATTAAAATTAGAATATTTTCTTTATTCGCATATAAGGTGCATTAAAACTTGGTCTCTAATTGAATAGAAATTAAGGCTAAAAAATAGGGGAAAGGAGAGGTAAAGAAAAATAAAAACACATCTGATTTATATTTGTGCCTTAACTTCACTTTATTTACACGTAAATATATTATATCAATATCACTGTTATCGCTGCATAATCCTTAAAGATGTACACATAATAACAACTACAAATAATGTCCTCCTCTCCTTACATGATAAAATATAACGTCGTCCAAGATTATCTCAATATTATTTCATCTCCTCTTGTTCTTCCCTTGCGACGAGCGAAACGTAAAAATTACAAATAGGATAGATTTTTAAATTCGTTTATGTGTATAAACGTGTATGCCAAATACGTTTTTACTTTATTATATTTATTATTCTTTTTCCCATCTTTTAGTTTACAATAACAATATTGGCATATTTTCTTCACTTCACGCTGTTTTCCTCAACAATGCAAAAAACTTTGTTAGAAATAGCTTTTTTTTCCTGGTCAATGAAAAAGAGTATGCATATAACCCAACTAAAATGTTTATCTTTACCGAATCAAACTTCAAAGACGAACGTAAAGCAAAAACTCTTAAGAACTAAATCTTTTTTTTGTTTAAGAAAGACGTAAAATAATAAAAATACAGTCAATAAGTGAAAATATGCAAAAAAAATTGTGAGTCGGTAATACTTATACTAGCTTATTTCATTGGCAACCGCTAAAGAATCTTAATAGCAAATAATTTAATATTGAAAGAAAAATTTAATTAATTTTTTAAAAAGCAAGCAATTACTCAAATAAAACTTGAAATTTGATTTATAACAAGACTCGGCACAATAAAAAGAAAAGTAGAGTATCAACATTCTTAGGCTCTTTTCCGGTTTATATCCTTTAGGTGGTTATGTATCTCGCTTTATGCGAAGCCTCTCACCAATCATCCATATGCTTAGCTCTCATTCTCGCTCCTTAATCTACATGCCTCTCTATCGCTCTCTCTCACTCTCTCACTCTCCGTCTCATCTAACACTGTCCTCTCTTTTAGGTACTGTTTAATGGAATAATAATGCATATACGCTTTTCGCCGAAGACCCAACCTTCGGTGATGTTGTAAAATCGCGAAAAAATGGATTTTATATAATATTTTTCATATGTGTAATATACTTTGTCGCAAAACTGAGCTCGAAATTCAGAGTTGGTAAAACGCGGGATTCCTCTAATTATCGTACATTAACAGGCAGTTGCTTACTACGTTGCGACATAAATTGAATGATTTTGCGTTTTATAAATCGACTTTACCTTTAGAATATATTTTCATGCAAATCATTTGTATAAAATATAAGGGCACAATAGTTGACTGGCTTACAAAGTCCCAAAACCAGAATTAGCGCTCAGTTTTGGCCTTGTTTTACGCATAATAGATTATTTAATATTTTTAATATTTTTCTTTTGTTTATATAATGTCATATTTATTTCTATTAATTTTTTAATACATCGAGTCTTGTGTTTTTCTGTTCACAAATTCTTTTTCCAATGATTGCGATAAAAAATTATTATCAGTCTTTCTGATCACCAGGACGATTCAATCGTGCCACACGAAAATTTTAAATCGCCTTTTAGTAATTATTTTGTTCTCTTTCGTGTGTTGAAATGCACATTACGAAGTATTTCGTTTTTTTTTTAATTATTGTAATTCCAAAAAGTTACATCTATAATTTTAATGTTTCTTTTGTTGGGCCAATGAACAACATTTTCGACAACAATCGGCCTGTCGTTCGTTGACTTCGTTTTAGATCAAGCGTAAAAAATTCTTCAGCACAATGTTTTCACATAAGACTCGCATTAAAAAAGATATTCCAAAATTATATACAAAAACATCGAATTACACATAGGCGTTAACATTATTTTATCTACTTTTCAGTACATGAGAGATAAAGAAACAGCAGTACTATATCCTTTTTTTCTTTATCATTACCATTTATATGAATGTGAAGCTGTGTTCTCTTCAGTGTCATAATAAACGTAAGTAAATCATGCGCTACTACTTTCTTTGCTTTATTGCTTTTTCAAACTTTAATTTTAGCACAAAATTTAGTCTTCGTTTAACTGCAAAATTGAAAATTCAAAGTTTTCATAAAAACCGATCATTTCTCATTAAAGTATTTTTTAATAAATAGGCAAACTAGCTAGTTCTATGACTGGGTATTGGTGTTTTGCTTAGGAGAAGAGAGAGCCGAAACTAATACGAAATTTAAGAGAATAGACAACTTGATTAATATTAGTTCTGGGCTCTATGCATTAAAAAGAACTTATCTTTTATATATCATTGTTGTTAAATATTCCAAATTGAATCATAGAAAAATAATAACTTTTCAATTCTATAAATAACTTTGTTTTATTGTACATTTACATATATCGTTTTTATACAATGAAAAATATTTGTCATAACTATTTTTACAAAAAAAAAATTAGTTTAAAGTATTTGCTAGATGCCCAGTACTGTTTTCCGTTATTTTAAAATACGATTACATCACGAATAAAGGCAAAAATACAAAACATCAAACAATAATCTTAAAAAAATACAGGTGTCTGCAGAGAGACAATTCACAAGTTTACAACATTCGCTCGACGCGCATCGCACGTATATTTAGGAACAGGTACGTATATTTTAATAAGAAAAGAAAGACTAAAGGAGAATGGTAGCAGTGAAATAAAAAAGGAATTGTCGATTACTTGAATAGTTAGTTAACACTAAACACAAAAATTCAATGTTCTTTGTCAATAATTTTGCATAATTACAAATTTGTAACGTGACCCAAAATAAGGGAAAATAAATTTGCTTAAATACTCATTGTCAGTTACAAAAGGATGGGGGTTACAGGAGGAGAGTCGAAGTCCTTAAAAATAAAAAATTATTCGTCATATACACCTGTACGTACATAATAATTATGGCATCCTGAATGTCTTTTGCTGAAAAGCACCAAAGAGGGCTCCGCCGCTCAAATATACATTATTCGTTCATTTCAAAGATCGGCAACTTTTCATTGAAAACTATTATATGTAAATCTAAGTAAGAATTTGCAAAATACTTAGTTAATTTTTCACTTAATTACGATTCAGTATAAAAATTATACTAAATATTATTTAAAAAACGGTGCATTATGGCATGAATAATCTAACTAAAGTCTAAAAAGCTGGCGATCTTTGTATCATTTAATTATTAATATTATTATCAATTTTTTAATAGCCTTTAACAATATTAATTTCAATTTCGTCAAATCGCACCTCAAGGCGATTTGCATATCTATACGTCTTTTGTCCACTACTTGCTCTTTGACACAAGCGATACAATATTTTCATGTGAAAGAATCGTCTCGTACTCTTTAGGCATCGGGCGAGTTTATCGACGCACTACGACTAGAAATCACGCGTGTGTTATCGTCCAAGTGCCTCGAGCGACTTGCATAAAATTTTCCGCTGTCATTACCGTTGTTTCGGCTTGTCATCGTTTGTTTCCACAGATAATGCTTTATAGATAATCAAAACTCTATGATTTAACAGTTTTTTTCATTCTTTCATACCTCTATTAGAATGTTTAACAGCATGTCGTGCACGATGCGCGCGCGCGTTTACGCTATAACCAGTGGCTCATCGTCAGAAAAGCCTCGAATCACAGGACTGTCTTCTTCTTCTGCAAAAAGAAGTAATGATTTATTACTTATCGAGTTAAATTTAGTTTTTATTTTGAAAAATACAATAAAAATAGTAACTTATTCAAAAAATTGATTGAAGATGACAAATAAATTGAAAAAATTCTAAGATAATGCACAATTTTAAGTACTTAATTTATAAATCAATGATAAAAATTACCTAAACCGGTATCAACTGTTCCAGGGAACGTCGCTTGGCCTCGTCTCGTATCGTAATGGCTGTTGGCAAATTGCGTAAAACTATTGGACAATCGTCTATGTCGAATGACAAAGTACGCGAGAGCCGCGCCCAGAGCTACCACAAGAAGGCAGATTGGTATGGCAAGAGAGAGAATGCTGGATGTATTCATTGGCTCGGGCCATGCTGTCACTGCAAAAAAATAACAAACATGGAATTATTCACATATTTCCATACAAATGATTACCATAATCAATCAATACTAACGTCGCGATTCGACAGTACTGAAGACCTCACTCGGCTCACTCCTGTATCCCTCCTCGGTCACAAGCCTGACGGCGAAAGCATATATCGTGTCTGTCCTAGCATTGGGGTAAATGTAGGGCGGCTGGGTAGCCTTATGCACGCTAGCTGTTTTCTCATTCACCGTATGCTCGTTCTCATTGATCAATATCTCGTAATGATAACTGGTGATGCTTGGCGGCAGTTGTCGTTCCTGCCAATAGATGAGATAATTGCCTTTGTCGAAGATGACGCTGAGCTGATGGGGCGGTGGGATGGGCGGCGCGTTGTACCAGACCGACTGGCTTGGTATTGCACCCTCCACGTCTGTTACCAAGGAGATGTTGTAAGAACCGCCGTATTTCATGTTGCGGAACGTATGTTTGAGCACCGTCTCATTCGTTGGTGGGAGCGTGTAGACGTGTGGAACTGAAGGCCTACCCGGAGTGAACTCTGTCACAGTAAGCTGCAAAGAATTGCATATTGCAGTTTTGGGAATGTTGAAGGGATGCATTTTAAGGATTGACAATGGCGATTCTTCTTACCGTGTAGCCGATTGGCTCGCTCATCGTGGGACAGCTCGACGACCATGAGACGATCATCGTGTCGGCTTTCTCGGCGCGACTTACTCGCAGCCTCTTGGGAGGTGCCTTGGCATTGAAGTGAGTCTGAACGGTCACGGGCTGGCTGAGAGGTCCAGCGCCGTATTCTGTATTCCTCACACCAACGGCGAAGATGTAGTACTCGCAAGCTTCGAGGTCGCGAATGGTTATCGTTTGGTTCGTCGTCAAGAATTTATAATCTGAAAAAGTTGAATTTTTTAGCAACAAAGTGTATATGTGTGTATTTTTTTAAATTTCTTATATTGTTCAATGTTCTTACTTTGGTAAAGATCGTGCATGCTGAGCGCGTAGTGTACAGCATATTGCCACTTAACCTTCCTATTACTTTTTGGCGGATCCCAGGTGAGTTTAACAGTCGTGCCTTGCGACTTGATTAGAAGAGGCTCAAGGACTGTAATCGAGGGCAGAGGCTGGTCTTTGGTCATTCCAGTAATAGACGATGTCTTACCGACATAATTCTTCTTGGTAGCGCCGACTTCGAAGGTGTAACGAGTGCCGGGCGCCAGTGATTCTACAGTGTACATATTGTTATTAGCAATGGTGTACGGCTGAATCACAGGGTAACCGAGAGGAGCACGCGGCGTGATAATATAACCATCAGCGGTGTCGATCTTCTTCCAGCTGAGGGTCACCGAGCGATTGGTCTTGTCGACGACCTTGAGGTCCTCGATGTGGTCGATGTTAGCCGCTCCATCGAACGTAATTGTTGCCACGTGCGAGGATTTGGACGCATACTCCTTGTTCATGGCGATTACCCAGAACGAGTAGTTTTTATTCGCCTCAAAGGCAGTGTCGATGATTACAGCAGTCTTTTGCTGCGTATGGACGGTCATAGGTGGTATGGGTGGTGTCATGAATAAGTCGTAACCGGTGAGCACTCCATTAGGCTCGTTCGGTGGCATCCAGGAGACTTCAATGCGCGTTCCGTTCTTCTGCGTGGCCTGGACCAACCACGGCTGGCTTGGAATGTACTCGCCCGTCATTACAGGCAAATACTTGGCAGGTGGGAAGACGGTTGGCTGACCCTTTATCTTTACGTAAACAGTAACATTGTAGCGAGTGTAAGGTTCAAGATTGGTAAATTGATACTCGGTGTCCTCAATCCACCTGCTGGCATTAGTCCACGAGGCGTTCAGCTCAGCATGTGCGATCGACGGCAAGAACTCGAATGTAATGTTATTCGGTATGGGCATCCACCAGAATAGGAACAGACTCGTTGCGTTTGTCGATCTCTCGTCAACGCCGATATTGAGTACCTTTAATAAAATACAATAAGATATTAATACTACAGAAACCTTACCACGCGCATAATAAAATATTTCTCGAATGAATCTTCAAATGTTCACCTGGTAAACTCTAGTATTGTTTTTCTCGCAATTGCTCTCGTCGAACCCATCATAACAATCTTGTTTTCCGTTACAATACGCCGATAAGGGGAAGCATCGTGTATTGTCACAAGGGAAATAACCAGTAGAGCAGGAGGTAGTCGGTGGCAAGCTCGGATTATGCTGATGGCATCCCCTCTCATCAGTACCGTCGGGGCACTCCGCGATTCCGTTGCAGACGTTTGTTAGTGGTACACAAGAACCGTCAATCAAACACTTGAATTGATCTTCCTTACATCTATACATAATCATTAAAATTATTTAATAATTAAAAAATATACAAAAGATTTTTTGGTTAGATATCAATTCCATGTAGCTTACCCAAACGGCCCGTTACTACAGTACAACTCGTCCTCTCCCGTAGCACAATCCTTCGACCCGTCGCACATCCAGGCCGTTTCGATGCACTCTCCGTTGAAGCACTGGAATTGGAAGTCCCGGCACACATGCGGATGCTCGACACTGGTTGTCGGTGTTGTAGTGAAATAAGTGTCGGGTAAACCACATCCAATCTCATCAGAATCGTCACCACAGTCGTCCACGCTGTCACACTTCCACCAGTATGGTACGCACTTCTTGTTTCTACACATAAACATCCAGTCGTTGCACGTGTTGGTCGGCAGAATCGGCGGTGTTGGCACCGGAGGATGAGGCTCCGAAGATGTGCAATTTGCCTCATCCGAACCGTTCTGACAATCTATATCGCCGTCACACACCCACGACTTATAGATGCAGCGATGGCGTTTATCCTCGCCGTTGCAATCGAATTGCCAAACCTATTAAATAAAAATAAATAATAAATTTTAGTATACTTTGATTTAAACATTGTGTAGTTCATAGATTATTGTCCTGAAGAAGTTACGTACTTCGCATTCGACACTTGTACAATCGTCTTCGTCACTGCCATCTTCACAGTCGGTTTCGCCGTCGCACTTCCAGGTTTTTGGAATGCAGTTGTTGTCTGATTTGCAGGAGATTTCATCAGATTTGCAAGTGCTGGGCGCCACTGATGAGGTGCAGTTTTTCTCGTCCGAGCCATCACGGCAGTCATCCTCACCATCGCATAACCAGCGGTGAGATATGCAACGACCATTTTGACACCTAATAGCAAACATTTCAGAGTTTTAATCATATAACAAAGTAAATGATAAAGAGTTAGAAAATTAAGTTTTAAATAGTTTCTATAAACATTATAAAATTATCTCCAAAACAATGTAAATATTTAAACAATTCAGAGATCTAATAACGAAAAAATTTAACTACGGTATAAAATCCTAAAGAAAACAAAAAACAAACCTGAATTGCGTGTCTGTGCAGTTAGTGTACGTGCAGTTCATTTCATCTTTTCCGTCCTTGCAGTCGCGATCGAGATCACACACCCAATACCTCGGTATGCACTTCTCGCCGTCGCATGTGAACGTGTTGGGTTGACACTTGACCTTGTTGCAGTGACTCTCATCGGAATGATCGCCGCAGTCATTATCACCGTCGCATTTCCAGAAATCGGGGATGCAGATACCATTGTCGCAGGCAAACTGATTGGAAGCGCAGCTGTTAGCGACACGCGGACATGTCGAGTTGTCGAAAGGCTTGACACCGCCCGGACACATGCATTTTCCGTCCTGCATGACCATGCCGTCCGGGCAGAGACATACAAAACTATCATTTGGCGCTCCGAGACAGATGTGTGAGCACTGCGTATTATTAGTGCACTTGTTCGTGCCCGTTTGTACACTGTGTGCATATACCTAGACAGAGACAGATTTGTTATTGATTGCGAACATATTCATTTTACGAGCAATAAATAATAGAATAAAATTATTCAAATTACTTTTAAATCCATGAGACCAGCAAGTTGACCAATAATAGGTGTGATGCCATAACCATGATCTTTGTCGGCAACGAAGATCATTGACTGCTTCCAGTCATCCCAATACATGTGGTCTTTGAATACGGCTACTGCAAACGGATGTGATACGCGTTCGTGGTTCTGAATGATTTTCTTGAAACCGTTGCCCTCGAAATCCGAGGAACCAATGTAGTCCTGTCGTGCGTCTACCCAATATATGCGCTCAGCAATGTGGTCGATTGTAATACCTTAAAAAACCATCAATTTAATAGATATATAAGTCCGTGTATACTTTTCAAACTAAAAGACACTAAAATTATTGGAACTTAAACTAACCATTAGGCCATTCGACTCTGTAGTGGAACAGTTGCTTAACGTTGCTACCGTCGAGATTGGCTCTGTTAACCGATGCATTACCAGGTGCCCAGTCGGTCCAGAACATATAACCCATTTTCGGATGTACAGCAATGCCTCGAGGCTTCTGCACGTTGTTCGGTCCCAAAATCGTTCGTCTCATTCTACCCGCCGTTGAAATGTCAGTCCTAATAATTTGAATCCTCATACGTACACCATCGACGAAATAGAGCACGTTTGACACCCAGTCGAGAGCCATACCCTCGATCGAACTCAGATCGGTTTCAACGAGAATTTCCGGATAGCTCTTGCCGTCGCGGAAGCACTGGCGGCCAATCGTATCATTCACAATGTCTGCCCAGTACAGGCAATTATTTTTCAGATCGAATTCGATGGCGATGACATTCTTCAGGTCGTGCACCGGGAGCATCTCGAGTTTCTGCTCTCTAAGATCGATACGGGAGATGCGCTCGCGCTGCGCGACCAGTAGGAATTCGGTAAGCTCCTCCATCGGGCAAGGAATCTAAACATTCATCGAAATTCAAATATTATTTCAAAGTACACACAGCATACCGTAAACTAACCAAAATGAATTCTTTGTAGAAGAAACCTACCTGGTCAGGTTCAAACATTTTTGCTCTACCACCAACACAGTCGTCATCGGGAATCTTGAAGTAACCCTTCGTGCGATTATAGAAATTTCCTGGTGTGCAGGTTTTGGGCACCAAGTACGGATCGTACTCAAGGGTTTTATTGCGTATGCACGTATACGATGGCCACTGGGCTTTCGTCTGTCTGATGAATCCGTAATCGCACTGATAGTCGACAGCGTCGCACGGACAAATTTCCACTCGCGTCGGTCGGTCAAAGTTCACTCCGGTGTAGCAGTTGGAACGAGCGCTTCGGCGTTTGTACGTTTCCTTCCGCCCGAGAACGCAGGTCGATGATACGTCCTGTAAAAAATCAACGATTGAACAATGAATTTTAGCAACAAAAACATAATAAAATTCTTCTGTGAAGTACACATTATACGTCACGCCTCTATTGTCACTTCTATTCACCTATAGTAATGATAAAAGAGCTACTTACCGCAGGAGTGGCCGGCGACCAGAACTTGAAATCATCGTCCGTACAATTCCTATCGAACACCTTGCTCAGATCAACCTTGATGATCAACCACTGATGCTGGCCACTACCGGAACCAAACATCGTGAATACCGTGGTGTTCTCGCCGGGTTCGGTCATCAGTCCATAAACTCTCAGCATCTTCTCGCTAAACTCGAGCGTCTGCCAGGTCTCGCCCTCGTCGATCGAGTACGACAAATCCCTCGTGTCACCCCTCATCTTGAAATACTTCACCGCTACGAGGACACCGCCATGATCGCCCATATTGAAGAAATAATAATCCTGTAGGACTTGTTTCCACGTAAGACCAGCGTCACGTGATACGTACAACGCTGGATGGCCCTTAAGACTGGTGCCAATGACGCCGGTAGCCATAATGATACCCGGCGCCGATTTTGAACTCATGATCGACGCGGCTCGGGACACCGGATACAACTGGCTGAATTTCTGACTAAGCTGGAGCGAACATGTTTCCGGCTGACATTGGTTGTAGAAACCCTTGTGATTGAGTTCGGGTGCCTTGATGCGGTTCCACGTAACACCATGGTCATAGGTGATGAGGGAGAGCAGATGCTCCGGCCCGATTGAGTGAAGCTTTGGCGTTCCCTGGACCTGAGAGGCGATGTAGATACCGCGCAGACCCTCGACTTTGTACAACTCCGTGAAAGCTTCGTCAGCTACGTCACTGCAAAATTTCAATTCAATTGATTTAATGAAAAATTCAGAACACACGAGCGGCTTATTAATTTTGACCCAGATGTGGCCCTCCGTTGTTGACGTATTTTCAATAAAAAATATATTACAATAACGGGCTACAAACAATGCAAGATGAATAAATAATGAATAAAATAACACGCGTGCGCGCATTTTATGAATAATTGGAACCACAATTTTGATGTATTAATAAAACAAATTTTACCAGCGAGATCATCCATCGTCAAATATTAATAAAAACAATACCCCCGATTCCTCGTCGATGAACAATTCGTGCATATAATCCTCCACCGCTATAAACTGGAACGGTATTAAAAATTCACCGTAAAACGCAATCACTCACTTCAGCCAGCTATCCATCCATGTATTGTTCGGGAAGAACGTGAGAATATTGGGCAGCGAGAGTATGAACTTGGCGCCGTTGTGATCGACCAGCTCGGATATATACAAATTGACAAGGATCTCCGTATGGGAGACAGCAACGAAGACACGGTCGAAGGATACATCAGCGATGTGGTATTCACGACGACCAAGGTCCGTGTCGAATTGTGCCTGGACGAATGGCTGGTTCTTGTAGGAGACGTAAAGGTCCAGACCCTGTATCGTATTTTCCATTGGTTCTTGAGTTGGTGGAAGGCCCTAGATTTAACAAAACAGAATTGAATTCATTGATTCGTTTGATAGATATGTAGATGTGTGTGTGTATGTGTGTTTGTTTGTCGCAGTGAGCAAAGGTCGCGTGAAATTAAGACAACGTAGTGCGGAGAATCGATTGCTCGAAATCTAGTTCATGGCGCGGTCTGCGGAGTGTCGATGTATAGTGCAACCCAATTTGCAAATTGTTCGCGGTAAAGTATAAATATTATAGTATATATAAATATTTATAGATTTTATATCATGAAAAAATATATTTTTCGCTAAACAGGTATATAAATCGTTTGTAATTTTTGCACATATGAAAAACAATAGAAAATATATAAATTCGGGCTCAAGCACATAACGTATTAAAATCTCATTTTACCACAATTCCACGGTTTATACAGCCCGCCATAAACTTTTTAAGACGTCCTCGACACGCGTCACAAAAATCGGGCCAATCAATAGGAAATAATCTCGAAACGACTTTATATACGACGACACGCGTGCTGTACATAAAATAAAAAATTTACGACAGGACTCGAGCGCAAGCGAGCACACCAACCTTTTTCGTGGCGAACATGTAGTCACCGCGTATCTGAAAGTCTTCAACGCCACTGATGACCTCAGTGTAGTTGCGCCGGTACCATTGCTTCCATGAACTGTGGCCGAGGTCGATGACGTTGTTCTGTCCAGAAGGCTCGGCGCGTTCAATGAGCAGACGCTTCGGCTTGCTGTTCGTCCAGAAGAAGGCCTTCACGTATTCGTGCAGTGTGTTCCAAGTTTTTCCACCGTTCAGCGATATGTACAGCTTTTGTAATCAGAAGGTATATGTGAAAAGATATACACATATATAGTTTAACATTTTGGGAATATCCTTGAAAATTGGGTGGATATTTATATAATTTAATTATATCGTGTAATAACTGTACAAATTGATGAATGCATTGTTTGAACGTCAAATATTTCACATAGAATGAAAACATCATACGTTCAATGAACAATATAAAACGAATAGTTCAACGAAAAACTGAATTAAAAGCTTTGAAATATTCTATACTAACTAAAAATATATTAAGAAAATAACCTTTTACAAAAAATCTGAATAACAATTTTAGTGCGTTGTTATTTCTGAATAAAAATTAATTTCAAATTATTTTCACATATATGTTTTCGTTATATTGATTGCATTTCGAAAAAAGCTTCCAATTTTTTTCAAATAAATTGATACGAAATAAAAACAGAATATAACTATTGATGATCCGTTTCTCAATTTATATATAAATAAACGTATATGTGTCGTTTTATTTTTGACGTTTGAATAAAGTATTTCAGAACTACCGATACGTATAAGTACTGAAAAGTCGAAAAACAGAAAGTAACAAAATCAATCGATCCTGCATATAAACAACTTTCGCAGTTTATTAAATGGCTATTTAATTTAATAGTATCGAGCAGTTTATAGATAAGTACTAACGGCAGTGACTCTATATATATATATATACGAAAGCCATTAAAATTAGCGCATGTACAATTTTCAGCGATATCGCAGAGTTTATGGATTCTCAACAAATTGAATATATACGAATTTATCTCGCGGACTACTTTTTCCACTTTGGAAAATCCCCGTTGTTTCACCCCTCAACTATCGACTGCCTGTTAAAAACTTTCGATCTCCCGGTATATATATACACATATTATATGTACGCTTGCCGATTGTTATTTACCAAAATTCAATGCAATTTCATTGGAAATAATTCGAAAAGAAAATATATATATACATACCTTGCGGCTGGGCGTCGTCTTGTCCAAGATGAGTAATATGAGGGAGTTCGACTCGTCCTCCGGATTGTCATAGAAGGCAATCTCACTCGGGCTGAAGTCGAGCTTGATTCGCTCGATGTCACGACCATGATTATGGGTAATGAATATCAACTGGTTCGCACTGTCAGCAAACACGCACTGAAACATACACACATACACATATACAAGCCGTTAGTACACTACAGTAGAAGTAGTAGTAATAATATACGTATGGAGAGAAGTGAGCGAGTGCATTACGCTCGATTATCAAACGCGCGTTATGTGCGGGCTATTTTTGCGCGCCCGAGATTTGTGAAATTGGAATGCCCGCCGCCGCCGCCGCCGCGCACAGTGCATCACAGTGGAGCTCACTCTCGTGTGTATATGCGCACACTATACTGAATGCGATTTTGTTTCTAAAGTGGATTGCAGCAGTAGCAACAGCAGCGAGTATCGTATGTTTTTATCGAAAATAACTGCGAATTTCATCACGTTGAAAGCGTACTTTTCATCGCTGCTGCTTTTCTCTCTCTCTCTCTCTCTCTCTCTCTCTCTCTCTCTCTCTCTCTCTCTCTCTCTCTCTCTCTCTCTCTCTCTCTATACGTCGCTTCTTCCGCGTTCTCTCCTGCTGCAGTCATTAGACGCGCGCAGGATGACTGCATTGTAACACATGCGCGCATTCTCCTTATTAAAAATCGGACTAGAAACTTCTCTAAAACTAGGTCGTCGCGTCGCTGGTTATGATAAAGTCATATATACACACACACACACACACACGAAAGTCACCTGTCACCGGCTGCTTTCGATATAATGCGCGCGAGGGCGCGTATGATACATTTTTTTCTTCTCTCTTCTTTATAGGTGTGTGTGTGTGTGTGTGTATCGCGCGAGTGCGCGTTAAAACCGCCGGAGCGAATATCCGCGCGCGTGTGACGCGTTTTATTAACCATAAAGCGGAGGATATAATGTTTCGTTTACAACCGATATATCGAAATATCCGGCTATATGTGGGCTTTCGCACCGGCCGGCAATTATATGGCGCGCGCACTGTGGCTAATGTGAATAAAAATACCTCGATATATATATATATATATATATATATATATAAATAATTCGTTTTGCGAGAGAATATTGCTTTACGAGTTATTGTGTGATTTATGAACATTATCGGGTGAAATTGATTTCACGAGCTGGGGCACCATTAATTATTTAAATATAAACATAAACTTGACTTTCATTTTATTCGCGCGGCGTATCTCGCGACGCTTTATTCGTTTCTATATTCAAAGTAACGGTGATAAAATATTTTATTTTATATACGCGTTGTACCTTTCCACACTGGAGTTGCAAAGTTTATATCTGGAAAAATATATCGGATAACATTTTTGCAGATGCTAATTTTTTTACTCTACAAAATTCCCGAAAAATCATCGAAAATAAAGTTTGTGAAAACCTTTTCAATCAAAGAAAAGTAAATCAAAAATAACTCAACTGCACGAAAAATTAACTACAACAAAGTTATATATACCGCGCTAATGTACTCGAATATTCCCGTTTATCTCCACCCCGATAATCCGAACCTCGCACCGTCTCGCTACCACCCCTAAACGAACCACAAGATTCGCCGCAAGCGCCCGACAACAAGAACAACAACAACGACAACCGCATGCGTGTGTTGTGCGCGCCGTCATTCAACTACATAGACACTCACCAAGCTATTTCTCGTCGGATGATTGTAGAACTTGTCGAGTGTCGCGTACTTGGCGTTCGGTTCGTCCGACACCTTGAAGCTCTCAGTCTTGTTCTGAAAGGTGCCACCGTAATCGTAGCTGATGTAGACAGCGCTCGGACTGAGCACCACAGGCACAGTCGTGCCGAAAGTACGGGTCAGGGGATTGCTGTCACGAGCCAAGCAGATTATCACGTCCGAACCCTCGCCAACCCAGTGGACCATCAGCTGCTGGTGCGAGTCGTTTAGAGCGTTCACCTGGAAATTGAATATTGTATGGGTTAGTTGATGCATATATGGTTTTGTATTTGTTGACGGGATCTGGGTAGGGAGGTGAAACAACAGCTGAAGGTGTAGTCTCATTTTTTCGCAAAATTTTCGTTGTTCGGTAGTATTTTCGCATATTTAAATTAAAAATGTTATAATAAAAATTACTATATATTATATAGTAACGTCGGGACAAACTAGGATTATCAAAATTTTTACTATATTTTATAACAAAAATTGCTATGTA
>JAYJLV010000056.1:14786280-14816270 GCA_036873485.1 Torymus texanus
CTCTCTCTCTCTCTCTCTCTCTCTCTCTCTCTCTCTCTCTCTCTCTCTCTCTCTCTCTCTCGCTCTCTCGCTCTCTCGCTCGCTCTCTCGCCCTCTCGCTCGCTCGCACTTGACTCACCGATAAGAGAAAAGCTGTGCAAACAAAAGAAAAGCTCGCTTGAAATCTCCGATTTGCAAAGGAGAGCGAAAAAATTTACAAAGGTGTGTGCGTTTATAAGATAGGCGTGAAAAAGACGAACGAAAGTTCAAGTGTATATGGGTGGGATGTACTAGATATATACACGCAAATAAATATATTTACACGAGGACTGTAGTAGAGCTTTTATTAACTTCGACTTGCAAAATAAGACCGCGACGGGTACTTAATGCAAACACACGCCGGCACCAGTGAGGTGGAAAAATACGGTTTTATATAAGTATCGGAGCACGGCGCGTTATTAGCTCTCGTCATTGTTCGGCAGATGAACAATTTTCGTTTCTACGTTCTTTCCTCTATACACGAGAGTACGCGCAAAAAATAATCACGAAACCGTAAATCACGTACGAACACGGCTAATTTTGCAAATCGTGATTTTTCGTAAAAACGGCTCGCGGCGCTAATAAAAAAGCCTTGACTACATAAGCCAGAAGCACCGAGAAAAAAAAAGGAGACCGAGCCCGCAGTATAGGTTTTTGCGTCAATTATCCCGTGCGCGCGAGTTCCCCTCTTACATAAACGATCTAACACGTTCTGATCGGCTTATTAATCTCATATTCATAAAGTCGACGAACGGACGGACAACGACAACCAAAAGCAAAAAAAAACAAAAAGAAACGAGAGAGAAGAAAGAAACTGCGTCCTATAGACGCGCGTTGCCGTGCAATTTTGCAAATTCTCGCAACGTCGCAAGCCATCTCTTCTTTTTATAGACACGCGTGCGCACAAAGAGAGGCAGGCACATCAACGCGCTAACAACAAAAATAGAGGCAGAGAGGCAGGCCGCGAGTAAACATGCGACTCGGCAAATGCAAAAGTCATGCTGCTGTTGCTGCTCTCTGTGGCCGACTACGCGTTAACCTCTCTGTCTCTCTTCCCCGATCATGTACACGTATACACACTCAGAGACAAGAGACAAAATCATCATTATTCTTCGAATCCTCCGATTCATCTGTAACATAGCGCGGGGGAAGAGAGTATACGCAAAAAAACGCGCGAGAAAAAAAAATTTATCGTCGTCGCCGCCGCTGCTGCTGCTGCTGCTGTTGTTACTATACTATATACTCGCAGAAATAAAACCCGATTTATCGCGCGCTATCTCCAGTTACATGAATCATAATAATATTGTACACTCGATAGACGCATGCGTCAACAGATAAACAGACACGTAGAAACACATATACATACACGGAGCGCGCTATAAAGAGAGATATAAAAGGGGAATATACCGCCGTCGCAGTGTAAAAATTCTGTTTATTATCGTGTCCCGTGTACCCGTGTATATATATATATATATATATATAGTCGACAAATACGCCCTTCTATATTTCTCATCATTATATATACGTATATCTCCATCGTTTTCTATCGTATCGAACGACCACTGCAAATGACGAGATATATAAACAAAAGGAGAAAACAGACGTTATTATATATACGCCCCCCGCGTTAGGAAGCATCGATTTTCGCGCCCGCCGAAACCTAGTCCTCTCCCTTCTCTCTCTTTCTGCCCTCTCGAAATGTAAACAAAGGCGCGCAGAAGGGAGGAGAAAAGAGGAGGGAAATTCAGCGCGCGCGCGCGCGCGTTCGGACCGCTTTAAATTTTTGAAGCAGAAGCCGAATCGTATTACCGTAGAGACGACAAAAAGTCCCTTCTTTTCGGAAGTCTATTCACTCGTGGCTAGACAAAGAAGCGAGAGAATTCGAGACGTATACACACACATATATATATATATATATATATATATTTATACACACATATATATATACACGATGGTAGTACGACGAATTTACACGACAGATGCGGCGGAACGTAAACAAAGAGTGTAAATCGTTGTATATAGAGTTTCGAAAAATCCATTTCGAAGCTTGGGGATATATACACAGGACACAAAAACAAATTTCGAATTATGGTATCGCAAAACGTAACGATTCCGTACCTCTCGCACGTACGTAAACAATGAAGGAGAGTATGTCGTGTATCCCTTTTCACGCAGTTATCGTACCACTTGCCGCGATAACTCTTCCAAGGGGAAAAAAACCGGCAACACGCGTTGGCGACAACAGAGTTTACTCGAGATAAGCCTGCGCGCTCGGCGACAGAACAAACCGGAGCAAATAAGGTCAAAAAGAGACGAGGAGGGTTGGGGGAACCTCGGTGTGTTCAGCAAACACAGCAGGACTACCTAATCTCCCGGCGCAATTTTTTTCTTCCAAAACAAAACCTTCAGCTGTTCTTCGAAAAACGTAAACAAGGCGCGCACAGGACAGAGGAAAAAAAGAGAGCAATTCTTGTTTTCTCGTACCTTGGCGGTGATGTTGGGATTGTTGATGTGCGGCTGTGGGGTCGTCGACGGCGAGAGCGTAGTAGTGGTAGGAACGTCTCTCTTCGTCCTGACACCGCCCTCGTCCTCGTGTTCATCATTTTCGTGCAAATCTCTCTTCGTTCTATCGATAATCATCGGCTGTATGTATCCATAGTACTCGGCATCGCGGTCAATGTGCAGACTATTGGCTGGATCACCGTATCGTACTGCGCCGGCTCCAATTGCCAGGAAACCGACGACGACAGCGGCGACGACGACGATGCTGCTGCAGCAGACGGGACGCCGGACGGCCATCTTGGCGACGGCGATGCTCTACTAGCCCGTAACAGACGGTGCGGAGAGCTACGCGCCGCGCACAAAGGGGACGACGTCTCTATACGTACTTGCTGTTGCTGCTGCTCCTCTACTACTACTACTGTACTCTCCTCTCTCTCGCTCTCTTTCGGTACTATATGTGTATATATATGTATGTGTCTGCAAAAGAGTGAGATGGAGCGAAACACGCGCGATCGCACTGCACGCTCCCGCACGCGGCGCGCAAAGTTTCGCGATTGCGAACGACGACAGCGATTTGCTATATATTAGATACTCTTTTGCCTCGTTGAAAACAGGAAGAGAGAGAGATGTATATATACAAGTCCCTATCTCTATCCTATAGGTGTCTGTCTCTTGTATTTGTGTGGGTGCCTCAGTCCCCGCTGCGCGAGAGACGCGGGCCGACGGGGAAGAGCGATGTAGGCGCGGAGCGACGCGCACGAACACTGAGCGCAAGCAACTCTCGCTGCGGCGCGCGATGTGCTGCTGCTCTGCGATGCCGCTCTCTCTGCGTAAGTATATCGCCGATACGATATGACGCGAAGGCGAACGAACGTTGCGCGATCGTCCCGAGGCGAGTGCTTATGTGCCTGCGCGTGCGCGACGATTCGAAGAGCGAAGTGCGCGTGCGCGTAGCGGGAAGTTTGAATTTTTAAAATGTGATGGTGTGAGTGTGTGTGTTGGTGCTCGAGAGAAAATCGGTATAACTTTTAACGGTATGAAATGAAAGTTGTCGTACTTGATTGTGTCCAGGTTTGTGCAATTGTATAATTCGATATTATGAAATTGAGGTAAATTAATTAGCGTTGATGATACTTGAATTTACGTTTAGTATAAGACTGAGTAGGAAATAATGAAACGTTGTTTTAATGATTAAATAACGACTTTTTGTAATGCAAATCTCTTTAAAGCCATTTTTGTTCGTATTTTAAAGAGGATGCAGTAAATTCAAAGGAAAGAGACTAATTATCATAAAATATCTGTTAACTAACAATCAATCAAATGTAAGTACTACACATTAAAAACTTCATACCTACATCGTAAATAAATATTGTAAAGAACTGTCGCACTATTTTTGTATATTAAAAAATTAACGTAGAGATTGAATAAATAACTTGATTTCGTAACTACTTGTTAGTCTTTTGATAACATTTATTTAGGAAAATTCAAAAATAAAAAAGTAAACGTAAGTAGTAAGTTTAGTATAAAAAAAAAATAAATTACTCATAGTTTATCTGATACAAAAAATTGCATTTTTCTTGAAAATGTGTAACATTTATAAAATGTTTTTCCTGATACGTTGGCTGCTGCATCAATTTAGATCCTTTGATTCCTGTGGTATGCCAAGGGCTGCAGTTAAGGATTTAAAAATAATAATTTCATTGACACCAGTAAAATCTCTGTTCGATTCTAATATCTAGTGTGTATGTGTGTGAGTGTGTGTGTGTGTGTATTTATCTATAACTAATTATATCACAACTTATTTCAAAAGTAATAATAAAAAATTAAATATGGAAAAGAACAATTCTTATACGTTTGATTATTATTGTAACTGTTAAATAACTTAAAAAAATAATTAATATTTACCTACAGTCGTTCAAAATAACTAAATACCATTTTAATACTAAACTTGTGCGTAGTTAATTATTTTTAATTTAACAAACGTTCTAGAAATCCATTTTTAGACTTTGTCAGTTGCAATGGTGTCGAAGTTATTTTTAGAATAAATACTATTGCACATTATTTTAATCTATACGGCATCGTGAAAATATTTGGAAAAAATAAAACTTTATTTCAAATAAGGTGCTTGTTGAATAAGTAAATAATAATTTTTCATTACTAAAATAATAAAAAAAAAACTGAAATAGCCTGAAATATCTAAAATTGAAAGCTTTTTACGTGAAAAATAATTGAGCAATTGCTTTGAAACTAGTTTTTAGACGAGCCTCAGTTTATTTATGAAAAGTGATTCAATCAAAAGAAATAAATGTATCAAATAATAAAAGTTTACCACTATTCGCACTAGAGAAAGAACTACGAATTTCTCAAAATGAGTAGCGATAAGACACTGTAAATTGTTCCAACAACGATTTATTATAGCAGTAAGTCGCATTTGATTTTTCTCTTGTTGACAGCTTGTTTTCTTACAAGAAAATCTAGCCTCTGCCGTTTTTATTTAACAACTCGAGACTAGATCTATAAATATATTAAGCTAATCAAGTTCAATGTTGAAATTCTTCTTTCATTCACTGGCAGTTTTTCTCTCTTCTTTCCATTATTTAAAGTTTTTCCTTATGTATTCCTTGTTGTTTTCACGAGTCACAGTAATTAGCAAGCAGAATATTTAAAACACTTCTTTCTTAAATTGCTGGCGAGTTAGTGGTATGTAAACTTAAAAATATGTATCGCATTTTTAAATATGCAAGTTTTTATCTATGTTGATTTATGTATTTGATATTATTCCTAAACGCGATGAAATTTGAAGTTTGATTTTATTTTACGTTTATTTTTTTCAGTTTTTTTTTCGACAATGAGAGAGAAGATGAACTACGATACATTCATTCAGAGAAACTGACCAACAAGCGCCTTTTAGTATGCAATATTTTTTATAGAAAATGAATGAGGAGTCGTCTAAAATTTTTTTTAGTGTTGTGTATTATTGTTATAATAGTCGATTCATCTGTCGGTTTATCACTTATACATTCTTACCGTTAATGTATAATATAATATTCATAAACTATACGTAAAAGAAAAAGAAAAGTGAAGGAAAAGCACAGCGATAATAATTGATATTATAAATTTGTATTTAATTTAAGCGATGCAACCTTTTTAGATTTAAATAAAATGTCTTATATATAATATAGATCCGCGCGAATAAAGCAGATTAAAAGTCATTTAAAATAAAGAATATATATAATAACATGTGTATGCTGCCTTTGCTGTCTCTCGAAAGCATTCTTGTGCAATAGAGATTCACATATATCTTATGTACAAGTCTCTCGCAGTACAAGAACTCCTTTTTTCCTTGTTATTTTCCCTTCATTCTCTTTATTTTCATTCTAAACAACATCTGACTCTTCAGGTAAAACGACGCTCGATCCTCTCCATTTATTTTCGCAATGATGTGACATTTAATATCATCATGCCCGTCAAGGAAATAAAAGCTGAGACATCATTCTTTATTATGTATATAGAAACGACGTTATATTGCAGCTAGAGTATTTTTAAAATTTTTAGAAGTAAAATTCTTTGAACATTTTTCATAAAAAAATTTCAAAATTACAAAAGAAGAGAAAACGAATACAATTCGCAAATATACTACACGATTCGATTTGGCGAGGATCGCACAATTCACGGTACTTATCTAAGTGTATAAAGCTTTTGCGTTTTTCAAAAGCCTTTAGAGAATTAAATATATATATGTATATGCATTTTGCCTCGATTTATGTTCATTTAATTAATGTTATTAATTTGGGTTCATATGGGAGGGAACTCTTTCATCATTAATCATTACAGACAATATTTTTTCTCTTTCCGAGCGATTAAACATTTCTCTTGTTCGCTCTTTTCTCCATCCCTACTCTCCCATTCAAGACAATGCGACTTTAACAATCGTTAAAAGCTATATCTCATACATTATCCCAAGTTAGCGCAGCTAAGCTCATAATAAAAAATACATATGGCAGTAAAGATCGCCGACATAAGAGAAAAAATGATAATTATATACGTAATTTTCTTCCAGGGGCAGTGCTCACAAAAAATGAGAAAAACAAATTCTTTTCGAGTAAATGATATTTAAAAATTAAAAAACACACGCGGTATTATTCCTCTCTTGCGCAATATTTTACTTTTCTATAGCGTGTTGTCGCCATCGATTTTACACAGTTTCGTCGACTTACCGCGAGTAAAAAAGTAACAATCATCGTTTCTTTTCTCGTTTTTCGTATAAAAAAATGAGCAACTGAGAACAGTTCGCACAAGCAAAGTACAGTTTCATACACAATTCGGGATAAATACAATTTTGCAAGTCTAAAAAAACAGTATAAAAGAAGGGATATATCCTTAGGGCTCGTTCGTTTTCCAAAACACGTAAAGTCGTTCACAAAATCGGTATCAGTTATTTACTCTGCGTAGTTTGAAAAAAAAAATTGAAAAGTTTGTTTTCGTTAAAAAGTCGTCGAAGAGGATCCAAGAACATAAAGGGCTAATACATCGTTATCAAGAACTTCTCCTTTTTTCTTTCTGTGTGTCGTCATTCGATAAATAATACAATACAACATAAAAATATAATATAATAATATATAATAATAATTATCTAGATAAAGGAAAAGAAAAGAATACGACAGACAGTCCCTAACCTACTACTTTGTAGTACTTTTGGTGCGTAAAATTCATGCATCGCCGATGGGATATTTCGTAGTTTTCCACACACAATGTACGTAATAATCATGCTCGTATTACAATGTATGTCGATGATGTCGAAGAGACAGATACAGAGGTGGGAAGGGACCCGGCAACGACGACAATGTGACGGCGGGAAGGGGACGTGGGAGGGGGAGGAGATATCGTTTTTTCCTTCCTCGCCTAAGTAGAAAAATCGATCGCACTAACTTGGGACATTATTAAATTTTTTTGTTTCGTTTTAAACATTACACTTTTGTGTTTTATCTCCGGTTTTCTTATATTGTTTTCTCTACTTCAGCGATTACTTTTTTTGCGTAAGACAACACAGCCCCCGTCGGAACTCTCGGGTCCCGAATGGCGATGGCTGATTTCACTCTCTCTCTCTCACTCTCTTTCGTTCTCGCTCTCGCTCTCTAATGTAATAATAATGTATGCGCGCTCGCGTACGCTCGAAGGGGGACATCCATTTATCTTCTTCCACCTTCACCCTCGTGTGTTTATTAGCGTTGCTTTATCCAAGTAGAGCGACGAAATATTACTCCTCTCTTCGTGACTGTATACGTGTATGCATGTCGTGTGTAATGCGCTTGTATGTGTGTTTTTATACGTGTTATTGTATATATAATGTGTGGCTCTTCTTCATGCGTCGTCTCGCGCGATGAGGCGTGCACATCGAGCGTGGGCTGGCTGAGTCTCTCTTTTTCTTTCATACTCTCTTGCCAAACTTCACTGCTCCAGTTTAACTGAAAAACAAAGTAAGACGTTGTTATTGGAGAATTTATCTTTAGCAGTTGAAGTCACCTTAAAAAACTTTTTTACGGGCAATGTATTTTTAAAGGGTAATTGTTCAAGCATTATATGTCAAATACCTTTAGCATCATTTTAGTTGTAAATTAAAAGAAGGATTTAAATAATAATTATTTGAAGCTCTAGAATGCGAAGAATTACAAATTAAATACCCATAAAAATACATGATAAAATTAACATTTGATTATTATAGTTTGTCAAAAAATTAGATTAATTTATCGTTAATATTATAAAATATAAATTAGTAAAATATATTTTATTTACATCTTGAATTTTTTATTTGTATATTGAAGCAAAAGTAAAGGCAATTATTAAAAAAAATAAGTTTTGAAAATATATCATAGCAATATAGCTAATAAAATGATTAAAATTTTGAAAATGAATAGAAAGAATGTACTATAAACGTAATTACTTTTCGAAAAATAAGCATAATAATAAGCTAAAGCATTTATGTTTACATATTTAATTAGCGCTTTAATATTGATGTAATATAACTTATTATTACATAACGCTTTTTTAGCTAAATTAAATTCAGTGTAATCTAGCACAACTCATAAAATAAAATGAATATGCCAAGCCTTGCTTTTAACTTAAATTATACAGTTTGCGATTTTAATTCTACAAAAATATATATAAATATATGGTATTATCTTTAAAAAAGAAATTCGCACATGCAGCAAAATATTTATTAACGTCAATTAAAAAAAATAATCAAATTACTCTAGAAATATTCTATTTCGTAATTCTTAAATATTCAATAAACTATATATATATATATATATATATATATAAGACATTAAAATATTTTTGTTTATAATATAATAATTATAGTATTCATTAAATAACAATATGACGTTCTTTATTTACTTTAGACCTTCGACGTAGTAAATGGTTCTCGATCTTAAAAAAACAATTAAGATAGTAGCAAAAGCCTCTTGAGAAACGTATATATGGAAACGGTCGACAAAAAGCAATGGAAATGAAATGATGAATGATATACGTTGCAACGTGTCACTAACAGCGATACAATATCGATATTGGATGATAACGCTAACATTTTACTAAAAAAAAAAGGAAAAAAAATGAATGATAATGAAAAAGAAATCAACGCTATATACTCAATGGAAATCAACTTAGGAGTAACAAGCCTCTTAATTCGTGTCCGTTAAATAGATAAACGAACATTACGCGTGGTGTTTCATACGTCGAAATGATCATCCTACGATTATATCCTTTTTATACTTTGTAACATAACTAAAGTGAATATAAGATCATGCTAAATAAATAAAATTGCCTTATAAAAAAGTAGAAAAAAGAGCATTCAAAGTAGATGTATAAAAATTGTGATTGATAATGAACGCAGTACGTAGATTTTAGAGAGATTTATTATTGTGCCAATAACTGGTCGCATTTTGCCGGATTTTTCGACAGTTGTATGAATCACCAGCAGATGGTAGATGCCTTTTGACATCTCTATATATTATGTCATTCCGCATTCACAATTGGAAGAACATTCCTTGTATTTTTACCCCAAATAAAACTAAGCTAATGGAAATAAATATAATAAAATTAAAATGGAAAAGGAGACACTAAGGTAACTCTTATGCTTGATGAGGAATGATACATACGCTTGCATACAGATTATGGATCCGAAATATGAATGAATTGAAAATGATTATGAATAGCTTGGTATTTTCTTATAATAGGTATTATAAATATGTATACTTTTATGATCCAACAGCGCAATTAATCGATTGGGATGGTACATTGATTAACTAATGAGAGTTATTAAATAAATTGTTGACTGTAAAGTATTCGATATACATACGAAGATTATTATTACCATGTACCCAATGCACAGGAGATTTTATAATTTCCTTTATATAAAAAAATTAAATTTTTGATTATTCAACCATAGTGCCCCCTATAAAAATCAATAAAAACGAATAATAAAACAATGTAATATATACGATCGCTTAATCGTGCAGAATTACAACGGTAACTTGTTGATAGTATTATGCGACTGACTCACCGCATCTCTAAATGTTGTTCCAATTGTGTGTTTCTTACTGTTCATTGGGTATCGCTTTCTACTTTTTGGCTTTTCTAAAATATGACAAATGCGAATATGATCGGATGTCATTGCGGTGCGCCCTATTTTCTTTTAATTCGTTTCGTACACTTTACGTCCACATATATGATCTTATTGTAACGGTTTGCATTCTACGCTCTATGTATATATGTATTTATGTACTGAATGAACACTAGAGGTATAATGTAAGCGAAAGATGAAGACGAGCAGAATGCGCTTTCTATATGATTATTTTAATTGTATATTAGCCACAGCACAAAATGAAATATATAAAGATCATGACTGCTTTCAAGAGATCCGACGTATCGTGCTTTTCGTTCGTTTGCAGCACACACTTATAAGAAAGTCTTTCAAGAATATAAAGAATAAGTCACATAGAAGTCATAAAAACGTGGTACTAAAGATTATAGTTTACCGACTGGATCGTAATTAAAAGTTATAGCCTCATTAAAGCCCGCGCGATAAACGGAATCTTGAAAAAAAATGCTGCATAATTTATCCAAAAGATCCTTTTAAACTTTTTTTCACCCTCCCCACAAAGCCAACTCCATCGGATCTCCCAAAGCCACTATAAACTACAAGAGCGCACGATGTGACTATATATAACGTATATAATAATAATAATAATATATAAATGAACGAGAGATGCACGATTACATGAACAACAGCTGTCGTCCCTGTGGTATACTCGCGTTTTTTTTCTGTACACTCTTACATCCTTGCACTTTCCGCTTCCTCGCGCTCGCGTGTGCGCGTGTGTGACACAGAGGGATTTAAAAAAAAAAGAAGAAGTAGAAGAAGTAGAAGAAGTACGTTAAAGTCGAATGCTGAGAGGACGAGGGATACTCACTTCTTCTTGAGAGTGAAGAAGCTGCGTCGCTTTGTCTCGGCCTGAGTTGGCGCGGGCAGCGTGTGCGCCCGCGACGTGCCAGCCACGGAGGCGCCCTGGGCGGCCTGGTTCAGCACCGACACCCATTCGTTCATCTCGGCATCGTCTTTGGCCTGGAACAGGAAGTCCGCTCCGCTCTGCGTCCTGAGGAGTGGAAAAGGTTAATGTAATAAAAAGTGATACAAAGTTTTATTGACAAAATGTTATGTAAAATGATATTTTTGTAATTTTAAATTTAAAAAGATTGTTTTCCATTGAATTAGGAAAGCTATAAATTGCCTACAAATTACAACAGAGATACCGATCAAAATTTCAACTCGATGAATAAGTATATTGTATAAAACTTTGCTGTGTAAATTTTCTCTCGACATGTATACCTCAATGTGTAAAATCGTAAACAACGAAGTGAAATAAATTTTTTTCGTAATAAATGTCCTTGAATGATTTTTTCCACGAACTCATCGATAAGAAATGTCTAGACGATAATATAGCGTATCATCGCGTCTTTAAAAACAAAAAGTGATAGAAATACACACATTATTACACAACTAAGTAAAACATGATTTTTCCAATAGTTCTGTTATTTATATATCAAGTATATCAATCTCTAGATTCTTGTCTACACTTACTTGACGCGGAAGACGTGTTTCTTTTTAGTATAATCACTAGCTACGACGACGTTTGATCCCTTGAGGTCGAGTGGTAACTCGCCCTTGTAAAGCTGGTCAGGTGCCGACCTGCATGATTTCTGATCCTTGTAAGCGACGAGAGTCTGGCCCCTTACGACCATGTAGACCTTATCCCAAGATCTATTGGACGCCTTCTTCGTCGTGCTCTCCCATTCGTGCTTACGCACCAGCATACCCTCGAATTCATCCTCGCCTGGGCTTCGCGCTTCTACATTGCAGGGATATAAAGTTTTATGAAATTTTTTTTGCTCTCGAATTAATGAAAAACATATATGGGTTGCTATGGTATACGACTATATATAGGCAAAGCAAGATCTAGGGGAATAGGGCGAGTTGTAAAATGCACTATATGGGTCTATGTATGTATATGTATGAGGGGGGAGGAGAAATTATTTTACAAGTATTATAACATTCAATTTCGTCGATTTGGTTTTTATGCCCATGTGATGTATTATGTATAATGTACATATATATGTATTATAAAATAAAAGTCGTTGTATTATTGTTAAATACACAAGGCGATGGATCGTCCGAATTCATATATGTAATAACCCCCAGCGATTGCATTAATTCATAAAATGAACCTGAAAGTGAACATTGTTGAGTATTATGTACACAGTTTTTTCTCCATTGCATGCGGTTATGCAAAAAAGCACTTCCGGCTTTCCACTTATGTGTATAAATCTATATGTGAGCGTATTATGGGATACGTCGATGTGAAACACAATGGCGCTGAAAAATGAAAAGTAAAACTGCGGCACACCAACCTTGCGGTAAGACTGTGTATGTAGTACAAAAATAGATTTTTACATTTCTAGGTATCGTATGTACTCATAATGTAACTAACAATACATAAAAAATACATGCGGTGTATAGAGTTGTTTTAACACCATTCAAATATTCCGAATATCTAAAGAGTTTAGATACGTATAATTCTTTCAATCTAAATCATGCTTTAAATTTTTCCACAATCTAAAATACTGTAAAAATGTCTATAACACACTACTTCGTATATAATTGATATATAAAAATATAGCTTGTTTCTGATATCTATGATTGTTAAATTTTCTAAGTAAAAATTAATTGTTTTCTAACATTCATTCAATAAAAGTTCAGAATTTGATTTACTATACCTAAATTTGTATAAAACGAATGGAAAATTATAATATATACATTCAAGAAATAAATCCTACACACCTATGCCGATAAAGTTGCAATAAAACATAAGTGAAAAAAAATTTGAATAATTTTTGTTACTTCCAAAAAATGTACAAAACAAGAAAATACCCTTATTGAAAATGAATTCCATTCTTATCACTACTAAAGGAACCACAAATAATATCCTTTCTTAAAAATAAAAACAAAAAATACTATAACAATTGGGTAGATAGGTACGACGACCAAACGCATCCAAATTTCTGAAACAAAAAAAAATCCTCCTTACAAAATCATATTCTCGAATCTTGACCACTGCTGCCATTGCCACCAGCACTCGCTTCCTCTCTCAATAGCCTCTGAAAAGAATATAACCATATCCACAAGACGTCGCGTCTTAAGACTATACCGTACTCACCGTACTCGTCTTCGCTGGCGCCGCTGCGGTCGAGGCTGGGCGACTTCGGTGTCTTCTTCCAGCGGAAGCTGCGGAAGGGCGAACGGCTGCGACTGCGGTCCTTGCGCCTCAGCGTGCCCGACTCCGAGCCTGCCTTCGGCGCTGTGTAATCGCAACGACAACGACACACAGAGACACAGAGAAGGAGGAGAAGAGGAGGAAAAAAAAACAAATGGACATTTTTTACTACGGCCTTTGGGGCTACTTACTTATATTGTATATAGAGTTGAGCGGTAATCCAGAACGTTATATGTAAAGTGTAAAAAAAAATGTTCGTATAGGAACTGTTTTGAGGAGCGAGTTAATCAAGCTCTAGGTGCAGAGCTGAATAACTAAGCTCCGAAAAACAGGACCTAAGAGTTTCTGACGTTTGCTTGGTTGGTCTCTCTTTCTCTCGCTTTGTTTATCCAGGTCTTTTTTGAGGTTTAGAGAAAATGAGGAGGTTCTAGATATACTGTGGACCCGTGCAAACGTGCGCATGCAATTTGTTTTGATGTTTCATTACAATGGTCTTACTGGACTCATTCTTTATTCAACAATGTAAGTTTAATCCGACCGACGTTTGATAAAACGTCTGTTGAAAATAATATAATTTATGTATTATATTTGTAAAGATTAACAATAAATTTGTGTTAGAAAAGACCGTTGTAAAGAAAAAACATTCGTTCATGCATCATACATATAAGTAATAAAGAATCTACAGTTTCAGTTTTGTCTTCAATCATTAAACTCACAAAAAATCTCGATTTTGAAAAAATTTCATTTCATTGTTTTAAACTTTCGTGAATTTAATTTAAATTTTCAAAAACAAAACCGATAGAATAAACTACGTTAAACTTCCTTCCGGATCTACACACTACTCATTCATCCACAGCATGCATTTGGGTCTCGTGTTACGTGATGTCTGCGCCTCACACGTGAACATCTTGAACAATCATTAAAAAATCAATCGCGTACACCAGCTGACGCGGAAGTAGCGGATATAAAGTAAAAAAAGTCTATCCATAAATTACTTGTGGTGAGAGCAACGTCGCCGCTCTAAAAAGGACTCGGCTGATGTGTGCACCACGACGTCGCCCGACTCGACAGCTTTGAACTGGCCTGGCGTACAAGTAACGATAATAATTGATTTGAAATTGCAGGAAATCTCATTGAGAGATTACGAGATGTAAAGTACACTTGTGTATACTGTCGTCCCTGTACGCTCTTCTATATTTATATTGTCGTCATCCGTCGCACTTTGTGCGCGTGTGTGTGTGTGTGTATATATATATATATATATATATATATATATATATATTAGTGGCTTTAATTAGGAAGTGAAATCAATGGATTTGACGAGTGATATATTATACGGTTTCTATGTACAGGAGCATTGCAAAGCTCTAAAACACTTTAATTTTACTATTGAAATTAATTATAAGACTAGCGTGATCTCTAATACCTTTGATATAGCAACAATTAACGATTACTAATCTAATTTTAGGATTGCAAAAATGACGTTATATTTTAAACGTAAATGGATCTATCGGTATTTTAATCACATACTAGCAAAACTATGTTATCGCGTAATCTTGACATTATTTTTATTCTGGCGTACCCTAACGGTCCGACTAATAAAAAAAAAACAAGCAATAAGAGAAGTGAACGTGACTTCTCGCTGGACACTTACTTGACGGGATGGAAGACGGGGCTCGTTGCTTCGACGAGGATGGTAATTGTGATACGGGCACCCCAGCCGGGACTTGTCGCCGCTCGCTCGTCTGAGCATGCACTACTCCACACCGGAATGATAAAAATCATGCAAATTATATAAGTGAGACAAATTTCTCGCGCGCACTAGACAGCTCGAAATATGTATAAGTAGTCTGTACAGTTTTGTTTTTTCTTTTCTAGCAAGTTTTTGCTGAATGCTGGCAGACACGAGAAACTTGTAATTTCATGTAAGTAGATAAATTATTTACTACGAACAATGAAAATTAATCTACTTTTTAATATTACTACAGGAAACCATGAAAGAGTTCAATTAAGTAAATGTAAGACAATGAACACAGAGAGCGACTGATACAAAAGATAAGTCACTATATAATCTACAAGCATGCAATTGTTTTTTTTACTACACAAAAAATATAAAATAAAGTACGTTTCTTTATGAAAGAGAGTTAAGGTGCTGTACCATACCTACCATGTGCGTTGAAATAAAGTTTTATCTGAAATTGGTGCAACTACAAAAGCATGTTTCAGCTAATTAATGATTAAAGTTAAGCCTATAGGACCTGTAAAGTTTTATCGTTAAGTTAATGTATTAATAAGTGCTGCTACATGAGGTAACTCGTCCATCACCTGGTTTTAACAACGATGAATGAAAACAAAAATAGTGTATGTTATTATACGAATAGACACTCGGCTATAAGATTAATTGTTAAAAAAATATGTACATAATTTATTATAGGCTGAAATATATAAAACATGTAAAAATACTGATATGTTCGCATTTGACGTTCCATCACCTGAGCATAATGAGATTCCCAAAAAATATGAAATATTAATGATATTAGGAAGGTATAAGGGGTTGCGGGCGGACTGATGATCATACATAAGAACATGGATACATAAGAACAGGGGGTCAATAACCATGATCTACTGTAAAATATTCTAGCTGAGATGTGTACGTATCTAGATATTATACGTATGCTTAAATGATTTGTAAAAAATAAAATAATAAAAAACTAATATATATATATATATGGAAGACATGATAACGTTCGATGAGACATTCAAGAGTGGAATAAATGCAACGACGGAACTATCAAACAACGGCAACGGGCAGACACTCACCTTCCTTGGGCTTCTCTTGAGCCTGCGTTGTTCGCGTGGAAGATTTACGCTGTGCCGCTGTAGTTCGTGCATTCCGTGCCGCGTTATTTTTTTGTTTTGGGGTGCGTTATTATTTTTAGGGATGTTTTTGTTCGGGAAAATAAGGGATGGGTATTTTTTGGATGGTAGGACAAAACAGAGGAAAAAAAGAAACGTGCTGTTAGCGAGATTTCATGCTACATTTGCAAATTATTATACCTTCTCCTATCAAACTAGAAGGTTAGTATTAGATTAGAATTTAGACAGAGGAAAAAGTATTTCTCGTTCGATGAGAGAAAAAGAGAACGAACCTTCTAATTTCATAGCGCGAATTTTCGTTTGTATGTTTTTTTCCAATATTTACGTTTTAAGCTTAAAAAAATTGTTTTCATTTATATTAATTGCATGGATGTAAATTTTATGTGAAAGTTATTGATAAGTACTCTAAAATTATTAGTTTTAACGAATCTTTAAAAAAGCGATCAATTCTACGATCTTGACTCAACAATTAGTGATATTGTAACTTGCTGATAAATTATTGATTTTATGAACACCATTTTGCAAAACGAAAACGATTGTAGACGGAATGATTTGTTGTTGCTTGTCTTACCGTGATCGTCGTCGCGCTCTCTGCTTGGAACACCATCCGCCTCCGCTCTGCAATAAAAAAACAGCATGTTAAGTTTTACACTAAAGTCTAATTGCTTTTCTACACTACTATATGTAAAATTAAAAAATATATTTTCGATAGAAGCTGTATCAATACCTTTCTCCTGATGGTTCTTCTGGACTGGCAACTGGAGTCGCCTTGGCTAATTTGGCGGCTTCTGCAGCGGCTGCTTCTTCTTTCTTGCGCCTTTCTTCTTCCTCTCTTTCTTGTTCTCGTCTCTTTAATTCTCTCAGTTCAAACTATTATAAAATATATTAATTAATATAGTAATAAGGTGAAGTTTAGAATGCACATAAATAAATATTTTTTATTTTATCGCATACCGTTGTCAGACGTTGCAAAGCACTGAATCTTTCTTCTTGTGCAGCTGCCGATTTTTCAAATGCCTCGTGCTTCTTGATAAGGTTTTCGACTTCGTCGATTGTGTGCTGTAAAAAAATCAAATTGACATTGTTGTATATAACAAAATATCATGTGAATTCACAATCCGTGGAACGATTCAATGAAACATTAGAATGAAACTTACTCCAAGTTCTTGACTCATTAGGTATGGTTCTTGAGCGATTAACCAGGCTTCCGCAACAGCAGCATCTCTTGCGAATTGGTACACTTCCAAAACTGTAAATGACAAATTGTTTTATTAGTATTAAATATAATTGCAATTTGTAGACGTATATTACAAAACTTCATAAAATAAATGAGTAAATAATAATAAAATAAACTTACTAAGTTGCAGATTTTCCCAACGTTCTTCCCAACGGTGCAGTAATCCGTTTCTGTGGTCTGTTAGAGCTGTGAGTTTTTCCTTGATCTGTTCACTAGCATAGTGATTTCTCGACAACAAATCTTTGCCCAAGTTGATGCAGCTCACCAGATTATCTTCCCTTGTATCAATTTCTGCCTTGAGACTCTGGTGGTTATTCATCAATAACTCGACTCCGCTTACGTCTCTCGGTTTTTCGCTAGTGTTCATTTGTCTCACTACGTCGTCCATCCAAATCATCAGAGTTCTGACCATGTTGAAGAATTTGAATAGATCTCCGGTATCCTCTGCAAAAATCATTAGTCATCAATATTCTTTCTTTTCTACAATTACCTACCAATGAGAATAAAAAAAAATAGTATTTCCAACTAACCAAGTTTGGTTCTGCGTGCTTCACACAGCGATTGCAAGTTATTCCAGGCTGCGACGACCTCCGCCTCGCGGTTTGTAATTTCGCGCGCCTTGTCGCCGGCGTAGCTTGCCTGCAGCTTAGCGGATTCCTCCTGTATCTGCGATACCTGGCTCTGGAGAGTCGACAGATCCTGAATGAAATTTCCATGTTTGCGCTGGAGGCCAGAAACAGAACCAGCGTCACGACCCAACTCGTCGGACATGGCGTTCTGTTTCTCAAGGATGCGTCCGAGGACGTCCTTGCAGTCGTGGAAGAACTTGTGCAATTCGCGACTGGCAGCGAGCATCTGCGTGCGCGTCTCGATCAACTCGAGCAGGTCTTGCCATACCTGGAATAATTAGAAAGGTGCGTGTAAAGAAATTGTTTTGAGAAATTAAGCGCGAAAAAACTTTACGCGACCTTTCAACTGTAGGTGTGTCGTGAATAATTAACTTTTTTAAACTTAATACGAATATTAAATGTAATTTCATTATCTCCCTTATTAAGAGATCTCAATGAGAAAATATTCAAATAAGCGATTCTTAGAAAATGAAAGTATGATTAACAAATTATAATCCATTAGAAACAAAGCTTAGAAAACAAATTAATCACTATCAACAATTTAAAGTTACACACCTCGTTCAATCCATCCTTCCATTCGGCAATGGTAGCGGCATCCGAATGTCCAGCGGCGATGAGTGAATCTGCGATGCCGTTGACGGCTGAAACTCTCTCGGAACCGATAGCCTCGGTATCGCGAGCAAACTCCTTGAATCTCTCCCAGAGAAGGGTCACATGATCGTAGTCTTGGCCAAGCTCGTGACTGCCGGCAACAAGTTCGCGCTCGGCAATCCATTGTTCGAGGTCGTCAACCTCACGGTGAAGCATGAACAGCTGGAGAGCCTCGTCCAATTTGGCACGGCGTTCGCCAGCGAGGTCTTTCAAGCCGGCGTACAGTTTGTCGACCTGAGATAAAAAACGGGTTTTATGAATGAAAAGGGATTTTATGTAATGGCGAAATATTTTGTTTTTTTTTTCTGATAAATTTCATCGGAAATGTAAAACAAGTGATTTTAACATACCTGTGATTGTTTCACGGCAATCTGATCGGCCAGAGGATGTTCGTCGCTAATCAGTTGTCTGGAAGTCTCACCAAGCTGTCTGATGGTTTCAGCATAATCCTCGACAGCGTGCTCGAGACCTTCGTGTTTCTTCATGAGGTTCTGCGCAGAGATCTCGTCCTTTCCACGGTCCTCAACCATCATGTAAAGTTCTTGTTCGCTCATCCAGGACTCGGCCTCGGTCGCGTCGAAGAAGTATTGTTGAGCCTTTTCGTTTTGCAGGAGATGAGCATTTCGCTCGTCTACGGCGTCCTTCAACTCTCGCCACTTCTCGTTCAGTTCGGAGATGAGACGCGTAAACTCATCGGTGGCCTCGTGGCCTTCGTCGATCAACTTCCTGCCGTTGCTGCAGACAAGGTTGATGCGCGGTTCGTGGTTGTCGATTTCGGTTCTGTAAATAAAGTATAATGGTTAATTTTTTTCTGGAACAGATGTACCGTAAGTTTATTTACAATGTTTCTAGTTTCTCACATAAGGATCGAGTATTCCGAATGATTCACTAAAGTAACCATACATGGTTTGCGAATCTTATAATAAAAAAAGTTTGCTATTTTTACTACGTCTAATTCTGCCATTTTTGGGGTTTTATTCCCTATGCTCTTCTACTCTTCTTTACTCTTTTAATTAAACGAACTTTATTTATAACTTTTTTTTAATAAATAATTTAATTATTATTATTATTATTATTATTCATATCGAAGAAATATTTTTAATAGAAATTACTTTGGTGAGATATAGCACTCGCATAGCCCTACTAATAAGTCGCTCTCAGAAACCAATTCACTATTACGTATAAAAAACTAATAAACATAAATAACGTACCTCAACGACTGATTCTTCTTCTTCAGCATATGTACATTGAACAGTGAATTTCCGTACTCCTTGCTGGTGGCCTGTGGCATCTTCTCTGCGATCCAAAGCTTCTCGTCCTCGACGTCGCGTCTGAACTGATACGCCTCCTTCTTCTTCTCGAGCTGCCGTTGTCGCTCGACCAGCGGTTCCTTGAGCTGAGCGAAACGTTGGGCCACCTTCTCCTTCTTGAACTTGATTTCCTCCATCTTGTCGTCGGGCACCGTGCGCTGGAGGTGCTCAGCCTGTTTGTCGAGCTCGGTGACTTGACGAGCCTTTACAGCCATCTGAGTCTCGATCATTTGTTGCTTCTGCATAAGGATGTTGACGGAGGCCAAGTCCGAGCCGGTGTCGGTGCTCTCGATTTGTTTCTCTGAAGGATACGAGAGAGTGAGTCAATTTTATAGATATATATGAGTATAAGTTTGTAGAATAACCTTTAAAATGTACAAATAACTCTGTGATTCATAGTAACATATTTAGATATAATTACATACAGTACTTAAATTTCACAAACGTATTTATTGTGGGCTTCTGAATAAATTATTCTCATGGCTTGTTTTTTCGCCTTAAACTAAAATTTATGTCTACTATATACATATTTGTACTTCAAAAAATAAGTCTTATTATTATTCCAATCAAATTGAGCTTACCCAATTCGTTCATCCATGAATCAATATCATCGCAAGTCTGGTGGATGAGGACTTCACGGTTGGCATCGAATAGTCTCTCTCCCTTATCGTGAGTAGTGGTCTCAAGATCTACGAACTGATCGGCAAGTTCGGCAACCTTGGGCTTGATGGTTTCGGCGAGCTCGGGTTTCAGTTGAATGAGCTCATCCGCAGCCGCCTGCAGCTGTTCGAGACGATGTTTGTTGCTGGCAATCTCAGCTTCGAAGGCCTGATGCCTAGTCCACTTGCTGTGTACAGTCTTGGCACTTCTGTATGTCTCATCCTGGGCAACGATGTGCTTCTCCTGAATCCATTCGCCAAGTTCCTCGCAGTCCTGGAGGAAGAGCTGGAGCTGTTGCTGATCGCGCAGCTTGTTCATGAGCTGCTGGGCCTTCTCGCGGTTGCTGTTACGACGCTCATTGATGGACTCAGCCTTCTTCTTGATCTTGTCAGCGGCGAAGTGGCCATCGTCGACGAGACGAGCGGCGAACTGTACGACGGAATTGATCTTCTCGTCGTTGGCGTCCATCGTGGTCATGAAGGCCTCGTGGCGCTTGATCATGTTTTCGGCTTGCTCGAAGTTCGTCGGTGTCTCGTCTTTGGCGAGTACGTGTTCCTGCTGAGACAGCAGGACCTCAGCCTGGCGGGCATCGCGGTCGAAGACCTGGTAGTTGAGCGAGTTGGACAGAAGGTTCTGTCGGTTGGCCCACATCTGGTGCAGTTCTTCCCAGCCCATTTTCAAGGCGTTCAATCGCTCACGCAAGAACATGTACTGAGTGTCGCCGTCGCCGGCCTCGCTGGTCAATTTTTCGCCGTATTCCATCATCTTCTGATAATCGTCGGTGTAGTTATCAATTTCCTCCTTGATGTTCTGGTGCTGAGTTAGCAGCTTCTCAGCGTCAGCCAGACTAGTCGGCTCGTCTTCATTAGCGACATCGGTTTGAGTCTTGGTAAGCCAAGCCTGGAAGTGATCAAGATCACGTAGGAAGCGATGCAAGTCACCAGCCTCTTCCAGTTTGGAGTCTCTCTCCTTGAGCATCTGAGTAAGATCTTCCCAGATGGTGTGAATCTGTGTGATTCTTTCGCGAATGATTGCTGCCTCTTCGGGGTGGTCTTTCTCGATAAGCTGAGCTTCCTTCTCGAGAGCGTCCAATTTGGCTTGAATAGCTGCCAAGTCGCGCTCCATGCCGCTGAGACGACGCTGGAGAGTCATGACGCCGGTGAGGTCCATCTCGAGACTGTCTGTCTCTTGCAGAATACGCTTCTTGTCCTCGATCCAGGAGACAGTTTCGCGACATTCGATGTGGAAGGTCTGAACTCCATGAGCAGAGTTGAGGGCCTCGCGTTTCGATTCGGCCTTCTCGCGAAGCTCGGCCCATTTCTGGTTGAGCTCGTTCTGGCGCTGAACGATCTGTTTCGAGTTCGGATGCTCAACGTGCAGTAATTGTCTCGCTACATTTAAGAAAGAACCAATTCATTATTTATAATCATAATATTAAAATATTTTGTTTTGAAATAAATACGTTCGATGGCTCACCTAATTGATTGACAACTGCAACACGCGATGCATTGGCATTCATTTCCTTCTCAAAACCGTCATAACGGTGCTTCATAATCTCTACGTCTTCAATATCTTTAGCTGGAACCATGGTATCGAGCATTCTGTTCTTCTCTCCGATCCATTGTTCGACGCCATCGGCTTCGCTGAACAACTTGTACAGCGACAAAGCGTCAAGCAGGCTTTGCTTTCTCACCTTGGCCAAGTCGAGTAATTCCTTGTAATCCGCGTCGATATTTGCTAGTCTATCGACGACCTTTTCTGACTTAGCATCTTGTTCTCCAAGTTGTCCTATTTATAAAAACAACGTTATTATCAAACCCTTAAAACATATATTTTGTTTTAACATAAAATCAGTTTGCTTACCTAATTGCTGATGGAGCTGTTCTATCGTTGTAGCATAATTTTTCAGCTCGTCCGACACATCCTTATGTTTCTTGAGAAGTGATTGCACATTAGCTTCGTCTCTACCCACATCCTCGGAAGACACCAACTTCTTGGTATCCAGCATCCAGGCATCGATATCGGCGGCATCGGCGAACAGTTGGTGGTAGTCCACCGCCTCCTCGAGCCTCTTCCTCCTGAAAGCAGTCAAGTCCAGCAAATGATTCCACATGGTGAGAATTTCCTGTAGTCTCTCTTGAATCCTATCGGATCCGAAGTGCTGCTGGCGCACTAGTTCATCGCCCACGGCAACAACGGACATAAGCTGGGGCTCGTGCGATTGGATCTCGTTCTCGAGCGCCTTGTGCTTAGACAGCAGTAGATTGATGGTAGTAAGGTCGTGGCCCTTGTCGCCGGTCGACACGATCTGCTCCTTCTCTTTGATCCAGTTCTCCTCGTCGGCCATGTCCCAGTAGAACTGCCAGAGTTTGCGCGATTCCTCGAGCCGAGCGCGTCGCTCGACGGCCAGGCGCACAAGTTCGGAGTAAGCGTCCTCGAGTTGCTGAACACGCTCGACGATAATGGTCGGATCGCAGGGCCTGTAGCCTTCATCCTGCTCTAGGAACCGTTGGCTCTGCTGGACGACAGCCTTGACCCTTTCACCCAAGACATTGATGTCGGCTTCTACAAGTGAATGCTTCTGCAGCAGATCCTCAACGCCCATGAGATGCTTGCCGTAATCGTCGGTCAGCAGACGCAGTTTGATCTCCTCCATGCTGTCCAGGATGTACAACATCTCCTGGAAGTTCTGCTGGAGTTGCAAGGATAGTTCGAGTCTGGAGCGACGAGCGCGCAAAAGCTCGAGAAGATAGTTCCAGAGCCGAAGGACATTGTCTTTGCGCGCATTGATGCGCTCGATGTCATGGTAGTTCTCGGCCTCGAGCTCTCCGGATACAGCCATCACGGCCTGGACACGTTCTTCGTAGGCAAAGATGTCAGTCTCAATGGCCTCGTGCTTTTTGGCAGCCGCCTCTACCGCTGCTAAGTCGAAACCGAAGTTGTCCTATTGACAAATTCGAAGACAATTAATGACAGGAAACGATATATTCATATTATAAATTTCAAAATTATACATAGTTATCATCTGTATGCATTACAAAAAAATATATACAGTAGAACTGTAGTAGTTATACTACCATGAATTACTCATTTGATAAAATTAGAATAACTTGAATTACATATGATTCATTTTTTTTTAAAGAAGTGACTTCAACTCTTGCAACAGTTAAGAAACCATAAAAATAAATTACAGTTCTGCTCTTTACGTTCGCAAAATTGAGAGTAGAATAATTTTACTTTGTTTTTACAAGTTTTACAAATGAATGACGTTATTGCCATTCGAAGTAAAAATTGTTTGAAATGACATGAACAAAAAACTATAAACAAAAATCCTTTTGAAACTAATCTAAAGAACAACTTACCTGTGAAACAAGTCGCTGATTCTCGGACAACCAGGTTTCCCTCATGCTGGCCTTCCTGTTGAACCTGGCCGCGAGCTGATCGAGCTTCTCCTGTCTAATCAGTTCCTCTCTGAGCGCCAGTTCTCTCTCGTGCTCGGCCTTCTCCAGACGTTCCCATGCTTTGTTGATGTCTGCGATCATTTTGCCTTCCTTAGGCGTGTAGGGTTTCTGATTATTGGCGCGCATCTTCGACTGCAGAGTAAACAACAGCACTTCGAGGTTACCCTTCTCCACGAACTTGGGTGGCTTCTCTACGGTACGATAGTTGGAGAATTGGGAGAGTTGTGATTGCACGCCCATAAGGGAGTTGGCAAACTGACGGTCGCCCAGGGCAGTGATCGTAGACTCGATCCAGCGGAGGAGCTCACTGGTCAAGCTCTCGTACTCGCGGATCATGCGGTCATTTTCCATGGCGATGCCAACGACTTTGCCGATTCTCTTGCCTGTGGATAGCAAAGGTGTTAGTAGGGTGTTTATTGATTGAAACTTTTGGTTGAAAACATGATACAAGACTAAATAGTAACGCGTATTTGAAGATACTGGTATACTTTTAACGTTGTTATTTTTATTTAGGGTAACTCACCTTGGACAGTCTCCTGCTTCATCTTTGAGAAATAATGATAGTATGTGACGACATAGGTAATGATGGACTTCTCATCAGGATGATCAACAAAGATATCCTCAGCGTCCAACAATTTAGTCAATCCCAGTTTCTCTTCAGCAACATTAAACGCATTGTTCAAATTGTAAATAGCATTTGACTTGGACAGTTTGTCGAACTGAATGAGATCGGGTCTGTGCTTGTGAATAATGGCATTGAAAGCCAGACCATCTCTCCAGGAAGTCGTGAAATTTCTGACGTTGACATTATGATAGCCAGCAGTTTTCATCTGGCACCAGAGCAGCAGTGCGTCCTTGGCGCTCTTTGTTTCTTGGTTATCTGTTTCCTCAATAGTGATGTCCTGGATCTGGAAGCGCAGGATTATCGTCCAGATGAGACCGAGAGTGAGCCTTGGGTTGCCGTCGACGATGTCGTGCGAGCCCATGTTCTCGAGATGAACACGTTGCTCACGCAGGAACTGCAACGCCTTGTCCACGTTCTCGAGACAGTGAATCCTCATTTTTCCCTTCGTGGGTCGTGGTAAACGCTCGCCCGAGAGGATCTCGAGAAGCTTTATCAGCATTTTGCCATCGCGCAAGTCGACGTAAAGGTCGCCGATGCGCGATGAGCAGCGCACTAGGTGCGAGTTCACCCATTTCTGGAAGGTCTTTTTCTGGACCAGCTCACGCTCGCCTATAAAACGATTGTCAAGGATTAGAACGATGATAATAATTGTGATGGATGAAATAAGTGTGAATTTTAATCTTGATTTTTATTTTTATGTATTAAAACTAATTTAGACAACTCTTTAATGTTAAATAAGCTTTATAATTTCTGGTTAGACATTTAATTATCAAAATATTAAAGTCTTTAAAAAAAATCAATTTTTAAAGACATTTTAGCTTACTCTACAGCTTATTCGAGGACACACTTGCAAATATCACGGAACGGACCAATTTTAGAAATCCTCTTCACCGCCTATATGAATCACTCAACGATATAAACGAAGCATCGTCGCGAGATCCACGATCATCGAAAGTATCATCGCGCGCATGGAGCAGATAGCCACGATTCGCTAGATATTTGCGAGAGATACGAGCTGCCGCCGACGACGACGACGGCGCAGCGGAAATATATATAGATATAGAGTATGGTGGATAGGCTACAGCACTCGACTGTGCGTATATAGGCGTTGCATAACGAGGCGTCGGCTCGCCACTAGCGTACACGTTGCAGCGCATAGACACGGCGGAGGATGAAACGTTGGCGCGGATATCAGCATAAATTATTCGCCGGTATTTCCGTGTAGCGTATTTTAAACTGTATATTAAATAATTTATACTATTTTCTAGACTGATTCTTAAAGTAAAGAGAAATCTGGTTTGAAATTATAACGTTTTTTTGACAGACTTACCGGCTAGGGCTTTAATACGCGAGCGCTCGAAGAGCCTCGAGCTGGAGTTGCCCCCATCGTATTCGTACTCGTCGACGATCTCTTGCTGGAGCGTCGGATCCCAGCCTGTGCGCTGCACCGAGATGTCGGTCGTCATTCTGCCGTCGTCGCCGTCGTCTCTCGGGCCAACCGCTCAAGCACCTTCCAACCTTTAAGGGCACTCCTGTAATCAGAAATTTCGCCAACCATTAGTATGAGAAACTACCTTGAGAGAAAATTGGGGAATGGAATTCATAGTGCGTATAAGAGAAAGAACCAGTATTTACTCACGACAAACATTGACACTCCCGTCATGGCCTATAGTGTGCATTAGTAATGATCATTATACAATCGATGGGTAAGAGGAATGCGCTAAGAAATTTCCGATACCTTAACAGTAAAACGACGACTTCCTTGATGATTGTTAAACAAAAGAAAGGAATGCAGTGATTGAGCGGGTATAATAATAAGCAGCAACTGCCTGAATGCTGGTCAATTCATTAATATTAATATTTATTTTTCCATTCGCCATTCGCACTTGCCACTATACATATACACTGCACGCAGTTATAATAAATTCAAGAAAATAATCGGAATAACCACAACGGCCAAACCCTTTTCGGTCCTCTACTATAGTTTGACTAAACTTCATCATCTCCGCAATTTTAATAATATGTAACGCCAGTGTCCGTCATCGCGCGCGGGACCGGACTTTAAAATTGTCTCCCGTTCTCTCTCTCTCTCTCTCTCTCTCTCTCTCTCTCTCGTCGCCAATCTAGCCTGCAATAAACACGCGCCGAGCGTGCGATAATCGCGCGCGATTACGTCACGCGAGAGAACAGCCGCGTATGGGATGATGTCACGCGCGCATTAAATATACAGCCAGACTGCGGCGACTGCGGCGACCGAAACCTGCTCGATACACACACGCACACACACGCGTATATATACAGCAAGCCTTTTAGATGAGCGAGAAACGTATGTGTTGCAGAGACGATAAAGCTGTTGGTGGTACTGGAGAGTCTGTACGTACCAGAGAAGAGATATAAACAGTGGGCGAATTTGAATAAGGTAAGATGCTAAAATTAGACGAGACGAGTTGGTATAGTCGACGCGCGAAGATTTTCTGGTTATTAGGTGTGATGATTGGTTTTTGGTGGCTATGCGTTACTGTTATTATACGGTCGTTGGAAATTATGATTTCATTTTTTATGAAAGATTTGTTTGGCTTATCTCTTGTAAATAATCAATTTCGTTTTTTAGGATTGAAATCTTTATTTTTTATCTCGAATGAGTCTAGTGTTACAAAACAAATTTTGGTTTAATTTTCAAAAAACCTTAATGATTATATTGTATAACACGTTGTTATTGTAATATATTAAACCCAACCCTTTTAGAAAATAATTAGGTCAATCTTACATCGTTTTAATACGTTTTACAATCACTTTGCGTCCCTCAGAAAAATTCTATTTCGATCGCACACGACCACTCCATCAGCGATTTGCATCCCACGCGTTTGCGTCCCCCCGCGGTGCTCATCATCAAGCCTTGCAATCTCATCAGAAAAACTTTCAGGGTAAACAGTTTTTCCCCTATATATATATATATATACACATCGCGCGTACATAGGTGTGCGGTGCCGCATGACGGCCGAGTGCGCGTGCACTATCTCTCCAATTAGATAAGCGAAGTTTGCGCTTTTATTCTCCGAAACATTCTAGAGTGAAATATCATTCCATTATGTTGCTGCCAGAGCGAGAGGGAGAGAGAGAGAGAGAGAGTGGCAGAGTTTCACTTGAGAAAAGTAAAGGCTTATCTGTAAAAAATATTGTGCTCGATTGTAACGCTCAACCAGTAAAAATCCGTAAAAACTACTTTGTATAAAAAAAAAACTTTGGTAAATTTTATTCTTCGCTTAGTATAAACTCGAACTGCTATTTATAGACTATTAGAAAATTCCCAACAAAAAAAAGAACACTTACAAATCACTCGCTCGTTCTCTCCACCAACTTCGTTTTCACCGATCAACTCGCATTTCGCCGGTAAATTCCTAGGTAGTCCGCGCCTTTCCTACCATAACACACACGTAATCGTCAAGGAAAACCAGGAGCTACACCATTTCGCCTTATATACAATAAAGGAGAGAAATGCTCGCGCTCAGCAGTATAACGTATAGCAGCAACATGCAACGCGCGCGAAGACGACGCCGCTGTGGTGGTAGCAGCGACATTCCTTCGCCCCGGCACTCGTCCATCCATCTTGAGCGCGAGTAATAGTGTGTATGTATATATATATATATTAGTAGATGTGTATATATATAAAATACGTATACTAGGCGCGCGAGGTCAATCGTCTCTTCTCGGGACGACGCAATTGACGACGATGACGACGACGGCGCGGGATGTGAGCTACGCGCGACGACGAGACGTGCCAATGGTTCGGTTTTTTTTCGGTATAGGTAAGTGGAGAGAAGAAGAGTCTTGAACTTGTGACACTGGGGGGAGAGGAATAGTGCGGGTGAGTGTTTTTGCAGTGATGACGCGAGTATAACGACTGATGATGGCGTGTCGTTGGCTATGACGATGGTTGTTATTGTAGCGTTCGAAATGTTTTGCTTTGGTTATGGTTGTCTGATGGTACGTTCTAGATGTTCGTTAATAAGTATATATACCGATATAACGATAAACATTTACATATGATAACATAAATGTCAATGAATTTTATGTAATTAGATATATTTGACGGATTGAATTACAATCCATATTACAACGTCTACACGTCGATCACACAGAAGTTTTAAAAAAAAATCCGTAAAACAATGACCCACCATGAGTTGCAGTAGCAGTATAGTACTCATTCTATCAATAGCAACGTAATACGATTTGAAATCCAGTCTACCGCGTGGATCGGTTCACAACTGCTGCTATATAGCTGCAGACAGTCGGCAGACCACGCGCGCGCGCGTCCCGGTCATCGAGGTAACTTCAGCGCGCTATTCAATCACGGAAAGTGGTTTCGATTTCTATATATACTATACACATTGGCTACATTGGAAATCAAAGTGGCAGTGTCTTATACGCGACTGAATATATAGCTGAATCGACGGTGTATGTGTATGTATATGTACGTATAACGAGGACTGCTCTCTGCTGACCAGCGCGCCGTACAAGGGCGTGTTCCCGAAAGATAGCCAGTCATGCGGAGTAAAAGAGAGAGAGAGAGAGAGGTGGTTTGATTTTTTATCACCTAGGGAATTTAGTCGATCGAATGGTTTATTGGCGGTATGTGCAATAGTATAGTGGGAATGGGTTGAATTCGAATTGGGATATTTTAATTGGTATATGTTGTTGGTTTACTAATTTTTAATTAGATGAGTGTGTATCTATACCAGTTTAACTGATTTACTACACTACAAAGTATATTACTATCGATTCTTCTTCTTGAATTATACCCATATCGTCATATCAATATCAGAAGACCTACTAATCTGCCATCCACACCCATCCCCGCATATCCCATCCCGTCACTTATACGTAGCAGTAGCTGTCTGTAACACGCTCGACCAACCACCACATATCACTCACGCCCCTGGACTTTTGCATCTCTCGCGACCAAGTGAAATCTATTACACCACCACCCGCACAGGTTACAATTACTGTACTTTGCAAGCGTCACTCCGGAACAAAGTCGATATAAAACGTCTTATAACGATGACGACGATGATGACGATCCCGTCTATATATACACACACACACACACACACACACACACACACACACACACACACACACACACTGATGTTACGTTACAAATAATTTATTGAAAATACAGGGCTACTTGCAT
>JAYJLV010000056.1:14816370-14826648 GCA_036873485.1 Torymus texanus
TTTTTGAGTGATTTTGGTAGAATCCGCAAAACATATCGACATTCTAGAATTACGTCGGTATATCACATGGCGTTAAGGGGGTAAACCACTCTAGAGGCAGAAAAATCAAGCGAATTTTGGGATTTTTTTCCAAAGAAACAAAACAGCATATCGAAATTTTAACAAAAGGTCTTTATTATTTACATATTTAATTGTTTTCAAATTTTTTGGTAACTTTATAATACAAAATGGTGGCTCCCTGGCGTTTCTCCGAGACGTCTATTTTTTAAGCGACCTCCTGGCCGAACCAATTACTCCTGCAATTTCAAAGATATCATCATGAACCAAAAAATTTTCGATATAGTATGGTCACAGCTTCGACATCACGTAGGATTTTTGTTTTTAAATAATTTCTTAAAAAGTGGCATGTTTTTGAAAAAATTCAAAAAATCAAGTAAAAATCGCTCGAAAATTGTCAATAACTTTTGAAATATGCAATATTTCAAAAATCCCGTACGTGATGTCGAAGACTAGTTAGTTTTCAATATATATGTTTAAAATTTCAAGTCGATCGAACAAAAATTGACCGAGATAATGGTCCGGCCAGCTTGAAAAATGTCATTTTGAGAAAAACGTGTTTAAGGGGGTCTGATACTTTTAAATTTGGAAAAATCAAGATTCTTTTTATTTAATTTTTTGAATCTATATATTATTCTAAACTTGTAAAAAAGTTTGAGTGACATATTTGAAAAATTCCCGAAGATATAAGCAAAAATGTCAAACTTCTATAGGAACGTACCACCAGTTTCTACCGATTTGGGTCTTATCACGCAAACGTAAGCCACATCAAGAACCAATTTCTTACAGACAATATTACGGTTAAAGAAAAAAACGTAATATTTAAAAATGTTAATTAAAATTTATAAAAATAATTTAATTAATTTTTGAACAAAAAAATATTACGAAAAAAGCGTTTACGCCACACATTAAACTGAGAAAACACGTTAACTAATTTAATATTTATATATTTTATACATACATACATAATCTAAAACATACAAAAATTTTAAAGGCGATTCGCGATTTGTAACTTCAACAGTTTTACCTGCGCAGAGCGTAGTGCCGAGTGCGCAAACTGGCGGCGTGGCGGCACATATATTACAGAATCAAAACGCGTATTTTACTTCATACGAGTAAAATACCGAGTTGTATTGACAATAACTTTGTTGATATTATATATTACAAGTTTAATTTTTCTTTAAAATATTCGGTGTATAATTTTTTACTGGCGATTAAACTGATAAAAATTGTAATTATTCAAAAATCTCATAGTGTGTTTACTTTCGTTTGAAGATACCTAATATTTTACCCTAGTAAACTAATTTCATATTTCTTCTCAGATGGCGACACAGTCCACTCAAAAAATTTTATCACATTTGCCAATGTTTTTCCTTTTTGGTTTGGTTTTCTTGCTGGTAAACGTCGATTACAAATGAGGTTGACATTCGATTTTCGTTAAAAAAAAAAATTAGAAATTCGAAAAAATGAAAGAAACCAAGTTGTGTAAAATAAAGTTCATCGAATTTCTACTTTAACGTTATTTATTTGGTGGAAACGGTCAATTATTATTTTACTTTTCCTGTGAAACACAAAGGAAAAGAAGCAAATTTGTAATACAAATGAGGAAGAAGTTGTTAGATATGGAAAAGCTAGAACAACACGACGAGAAAGTAAATGAAAATGGAGAAGTAAATAATGAAGTTAGTTTTTATTTATACTTGATATTTGTAGATCTTGTGTCAACTACGTATGAATAATTAATAATTTATTAATACACTATTTAACATTCGTCTATTTCTGTTGAATTAAAAGCATCTAATTATTTTCTTTAACTTTTTACACAGGTCACAAATGTGAAAGAGTCAGCTGGTAAACAGAAATTAAAAAACTGGTTAAATCGACATCTGAGGATAAAAATGACTGATGGTCGAATTCTAACTGGAGCATTTTTATGTACAGATCGTGATGCTAATGTAATACTGGGATTATGCTCTGAATATTTATCAGAAAATTCAGAAGCAAGGGCTTTAGGATTGGTCATGGTTCCTGGACGACACATCGTAACAATTCATTTGGATGTATGAAAATAGATGAAATTATTAATTTAAAAGTATGATCTGTCACTCACATTATGCAGAGTACAGAATTATGTACATTGGTTTCTTTAAAAATTTAACAAATAAGTTATGTACAAAATAGTGTAAATAAAAAAACACTCGAGTTATAAAATCATAAAATTTATCTAATGAACTAAATCAGGCTTGTTTTAATCATCATCCAATTGATCCAAATCTATGATTTGTATGTCTTCAATATTTATATTTTCTTTCCTTTTAGATTCTTTTTTATTTGCTGAAACAATAATGTTACTCATTTGTACTTGTCAAAATTATTAGTAAAAATTAATTGATATCTTACCATCTTTAATAGATTCTTCTTGTACTCTAACATATTCCTCTTCTAATTGAGAATTATTAGTTTTTTCAGTCTGTATTTTACCTAGTGCATCATCAATTCTTTGAGTTAATGAAGTTGATAAGTTGTCCATTCCAGTTAGAAAACTTATTTCTGATGCAGCTTCAGCCATTTTATGAACATAATCCATGTAGCCAATGAATTGCTAAGCATAATCATTCATAGTATTAACTGAATTATAATATAAGATGCTAATAAAGTAATATATTCATTACCATCAGTAGTCTCTTTTTAGTTTGCATTTGAGATCTTATTTCAAGAATTTCATCCCAATGACAATCCGTAACTTCTCGCATTGCGGCCTCATTCATAAGGGCTATTAGCTTTTCTAATAAATCCCTATTTTAAAAAAATAATCCATCAATATAATAAAAAACTTATAAAATTATTCTGTTTAACGGTTATTGATATAGTTACCTATATTCTCTGCTTGTTGTTTCTATTGCTGCATATGTTATAGTCAAAGCTTGAGAAGCACTATTAACTGCATTTACACTTGACTGTTTCATCAGGTAATCGTAAGAAAAGTGTGATGCGTTTGGTGGTTCAAATTGAAGCTTTTGATCAATCGTTGGTTCTTTTGGAAGATCTGGATTAGTGAACATCGGTGTCGTTGCAAACTGTACTTAAAAACACAATAGGAATATGGATTTCAAATAGATTAATGTATTTACTAATAATAATTGAATGAGTATTAATTAAATGACATATTGCAGTAATTCAGAAATTTGGTTATTAATGAAAAGTAAAATCGATTGTATTAGAACGTTTGAAAAAGGTCTTACTATTAAAATAGGATGAATAGGATGAAATCTCCTTAAAAATAATTTTATCATATTTTTGTAGGTCGTGATTAATATATAATTTTTTTAAATATAGTACGACAAATTTAGACTAATCTTTTGACATGTTTTATTATTATTTGAAAGGTTAAGGACAGTCACGTGACATCATTCCCACGTGTCCGTATCAAAAAGCGGCAAGCTTATGGCTTTTCAAAGTGTCTACAATACGTAATTATTGATCTAAACTTATACCTCATTGAAAACTCTTATTGTCTCAATGAAAAAAGTTTTTAAAATACATACTAAGTACTAGGATAGGAAACAATTTAAATAAGAATTTGGCAAATAAATTTTTTATATAATTATTATATTTTTTTATAAATACAATTTTATTCACTCCAAACAATAAATAACAAAATTTTTTCTCGCCATAATTAATTTATTGGAATGAAAAACTATCTGTAGCGTACAATTGTATATATTTTTCTCAGAAGAACAAATAAATACGCTATGTGTATTGCAAACTTAAAGATTGGACACAATAATTACCTAACTAAATTGATTGATATTCGGGATTCATTCTTTTGCAGATGTTGTAATAGAAAATGCCCTTAAGTACACATTTTATTGATGAATCTCTCATTCTCTTTTCAAAGGAAGTTTTAGTGAAAAAGTCTAGTAATGCACTCTCTTTATTTTTGCAAATTCTTAACTATTTTATATGCAATCTTTTTTCCCTTTGCATAGGTCATCATCGAATGATGTAAAATATTTATAATAAATGCTTTATTATTTCATCACACTAGAAGTTTGGTCACTCATACTCCTTTTTTTTTATAGAATGTGAATTCAAGCAGATGAAATTTACATTAAACATCCTTTTTGCTAGATTTTTTCATTTTATATCAAAATCACATCTTTCACGTAAATACAAAATAAAAATTACAAGTATACAGTTAGGCATGCAGTAAAAATTATTGGAAGGCAAATTGATGCAATCAAGTTCCCCAATGTTGATACCCAAGAAAAAAGTATGATTTCAAAATATAATTTTTTTTCTTGTGTATAGCTTTGAAAAGATGCCATTGATATATACATGATGAGAACGTGAAAATATAAAAATTTTTCAAGTCTTAACTGCAGAAATTTTGATGTGCCTTAGTGAAAATTTGCTAAAACTTTATAACAGAACTTTGGTTGCTTATGATCTCACTTTTCTGTCGATAATTTTTTCACTCAAGAATGCACTAGCAATTTCGTCTTGCAGAAAGACAATAACGATTTGATCGACAAACATCTCTTTTATTTTTCATTATTGAAAAATACTTATATAAGCGACCTTCCTATAACGAGTCGTGTATTCAAAGTTCAAGATGTTCATCTGCAGATTCCTTGTTAGTTTCCGATTGTGTCGTATCGGCCTCAGGTAATTCCAGAGTTTCTTCAGCTTCTATCGTTGTCGAGTCATCTGACTCCGTTTTGTCAGTTTTAATTTTGCCTTTTTTTTCACTATCACCACTGTTCGTTTTGCTGTCACCTGTTTCTTCGGTATTATTCGTTGTTGTTGATTCTTTGGGCCTCCAAATTTTTGCTTTATTTACTAAATATTTAACTTCGCGATCGAGCATAGCCATTTTGTTTGCGATATCACGAACTTTGTGGACAACAGGCGCGTATACTGCAGTTTCTGATGTTATTTTTACTACAGTATCGTGGTATTCCTATAAAAAAGATTTGAAAAAAGTTTAGTATAACTTTTATTATTTATGAATGTATATAATATATTAAAAAGTTTTTTTCAATATGTTAAAAGATATTTAAGATTTATCTTGGAAATTAGAAAATTCATTTATCTTTTTTAATAAATCATTTTAAATTACCTGTGTTTCATTGATCACTTTCTCTAACGTTTCAATCTCAACTTGTGTGAAAATTTCGGCAGACACATTAAGATTACGCATATTGTTTAAGAATGTTCTGCTACCATTGATCATTGAAACCATTCCTTTCAAAGCTTCCGGACGTTCTCTGTGTTCGAAAACTCTTTCGTAAAGATCATTTGTTAATTTCTGCAAATCAGACAACTTCTGTTCATAAGTTTCAGCTGCTGCATCAAAACCTTCTTCATAAAGCCATTCTGAGACTTCATTACAAGCTTTCTTAATTTTGTCAGCATCCTCGGGAAGTATTGCTCTATTATATTCATCAGAGTTAAGTTTTTGTTGAGCATCAATAACAAAAGATTCCAAGCTATTCAAAGCATTTTCACGTTGAGCTTTTTTCTTATCATATACATCTAAAGTCTGTAATCTGAAAAAATACATTAGAAAATTACATAAATAAGTACGAAAAAAACCCGTGTAATTTTTGGTACATCATAAAATTTTACTTTTCTTTCGAAACTGAAAATTTATTCTCAGACAAAATTTGTGGTCCAAGTTTCACTTCCTTAGCTTGAATTGGTTCTTTCAAAGTAACAATAGTTGGTTTTTTCTCTTTATTTGCTTTTTCCGTTTTATTTTCTGCTTTTTCATCAGTTGGCTTAGTTTCATTATTCTCCTTTGCTTTCTCTTCAGCTTCTTTCTTTAAGCCAGGATATTCAGGTTCTTCGTGAATAGGTTTAATATCTTCTTTTGGAGGTTCTTCCACTTTTTCTACAGTCTCCTTATCATCTGATCCTAATAAAGTATTGAGGTAATGACTCAGAAAAGATTTGAGAGAATGTGTGTATTGATTTCTGGTTCGAAAATTCAATTGTAATTGACAGATATGATTTTAAAACCCTTATATTTTTATTGAAAAATACTACTTTTTATATTAAATGTAACTTTAATAACTATATATTTGCTATTATCATATTCTAATCATTTATTTAGTTATGTGTAGTGTACCTCTTTCAAACAATATTTATCATAACCAATTGAACTTTCGAGTCAGGACTAAAGATGGGCATCTTTTGGTACTTCAGAAACTACTTTCTAGCTACACATGCTCTATAATACTTGTATTATAAAAATTATTAAAACGTAATGAAAATTTTAATTCAGAAGTGTCCATCTTTAGTCAGTAGCATAAATGCTGAAAACAAACCAGAAAAGAATTTGCTAATTGTCGAACCAAGTTTTGAAAAAGCACCTTCTTCTTCTTCAGCAGCAGAGCTAGCCTTTTCCGAAACTAATTCAACGTTAACTAAATTTAGTACGCCACTTTCATCCATTGAAAAATGCGCCTTAATTCCTTTACTTTCAGCTGACTCTTTCGCGTGTTTAGCCAATGCGTCAGCAATGCCAGTTAATGTTATTGTAGAAATATTCAAATTGCCAAGAGCTCTATAATAGAAAAATTTCATATTCAATTTATAAATTTGAATTAAAAAAAATGTATGTACTAATCAATGGTTGTAAATGATATGATTCAATCCCAACATTTTATCATACTAAACGTGTATACTCACGCAACTTCGTGTGGTGGCAGATAGTCAAGTTCGGCATAGTTAACATTAAAATTGAAGTCTTTATTATGTTTATTGAAAGTGATAATTTTTTTCTGTGGATAAGCATTCATTCGGCTAAATAATGTCCTCTTTACTTGTTTGACTTTATCATCTACAGCTCTATCAAAAACGATTTGTATGGGAAACAGTACAGCATCTTTAGTAATGAATTTCTTTACTTTGAAGCCTTGACTAAGATCAGCAGCTTTGTAAACAGCTCCCAAAGCAGCAGCCTCATCAGTATTAAGATTTTTTGATAAATCGGTTTTCACAAAAGCAGCTAATTTTTCTTGAACTTTTGGAACTCTAGTACCAGCTCCAACCAGTACAACTTGAGAAATTAAATCCATTGTCAAGGCTAAACAAGAGTTATCAAAAATATATTATATTCATTTTAAATACGTTTTTAATATTTTAAATAAAATTTGTTATGTACCTGAAGTTTCTAAGGCAGTTTTTACTGGATCGGCGACACGCTCAAATAAATCTGCGCAAAGATCTTCAAACTTTTCTCTAGTTACCTGAAGCCGGTAATCCTGTTCATCTAGGAGACCTTCAATTTGTGCATAATGATCAGCATTAGCGCTTAAAACATTTTTCACGCGACCAGCTTCCTTAAAAAGTTTTGCCAATGCTCTAGGGCTGTCAAAAACTGAATTAGGTGTCTTTTTCATAGCATCAAACTCTTTGGCAAGATAATCACGTAGCCTCAATTGCATGTCCAATCCGCCAAGTGTACGATCATAACCAACTCCCAAAATACTAACTTGTGGATGTGTCTCAACAAAGCCTCTTTCTTTTGTCTTAATGTTCTGATAACCTACTACAGTGGCAGTGGTACTACTTGCTCCCATATCATAAAACATGATGTAGTGTGCAGTATCATTGATTTCTTTGCGATGGAAGATACCATAATTGAGCGCAACAGCTGTGTAATCATTGAATAATTGCAATACCTTAATGTCAGCCAGTTCTGCGGCTTGAAGTATCGCTAATCTTTCAGCCTGATTAAAGAATCCAGGGACAGTTATAACTGCTTCATTAATTTTTTGGCCAGCTGAATTTTGAGCGAATTCCCTTGCTTTGTGCAAAAGTTGAGCAAGTAATTCTTCTGGAGTATATGTGGTATCTGAATCTATTCTAAATACTACAGTGTTGCGTTCTTTATCAGCCTCAAGATTATAGTAAGGGAAGCGTTTCATAAATAGCTGAACCATAGGATTGTCAATTGGCTTCCCCACTAAATCTAAAATGTAAGAGAAGCTATTTTTTGGGAAACGAGTACCAATTACTTGAGCATCTTCACCAAATGTACGTTCTCCATCTCTGAATGATATTGTTACTGGTGTCTTCCTCTTTGATTCCTTATTCAAAGCAATTTCCATAGGAACTCCTGGCTGTAAAATGATTTTATGTTATTGAATCTTGCAAATAATCATTTTTAATAATGTCAGTGTGACATGCGTATTTTAAAAATTTAAGGTTTAATTAAAAATCATTACCGAAACAATGGCAATTTTCATCCATTCGCTGCCTATATCAACACTCATAACAGCAATTCCATAAGTTTCACTAGTCATAAGACCAATGGAAAGTAGTGCAAGAAGTAAAGCAGGTAACCTCTTACAATGTGCCATTTTGAATCTATAAAATAAAATGTTTTAAATTAATTTATGAATAGCCATTGTACTCAATATGTAAGTAATACAATTTTTAAACAAATCATACCATTACTTAAGCAATTATTATAAATATGAGATGATTTTAATTTATGACAATAATTTCTATTTAAAGATAGGATATACACAAAACATAATTTTTAAAAACAATTTAATATAATTTTTAGATTTAATTTCAGCTTTATTTTTTACATTTTTACTCATTTTTACGAACATGCTATAAATGATTCAGAAAAAAAATATTTATTCTTTAGAAAATATAAAATATGATCGATGATAAGAGTGTACAACAGTCTTTATTTAAATTTAGACTGCCTTTATAAACTTGAATGATAAGGTATGGATTGTTCCAAAAAATGTTTGTTAAGTGATAACTCTAAGAAGTAGTAGATTTGTACATTTATAATCATCTACCAGTACCAGCTGCTTCCTTTTACATAAAAATCTAATACTCTTAATGACATTAAAAACTTTAAACGTTATTTAGAAGAGTAATTGTGAACTTTTTCCGAAGATTTCAATTGTATGTAAAAACAGTTATAACTTCTCATCTATAATCTCTATAGCTTCTTTCAATGACAATCAAGTCCCGCGAAACAATTACACCATCGAAAAATTACATCGAAATCATCTTATAAGTTACAACTCCTATCAATGGTCAAGCAGACGCTGCGAAAACGTTTACTCGGAAAAATTTCCGGCTCGATCCCCGCGAACCACCACGACTTAACGACAGCTTGTAAGACAGCCACGAGTGGAAAAAGCCAAGTCTGCTCTTTGTACGTACAACAAAAAGTGGGTTAAAAAAAAGCCTTTCTCCACGATTCGAGCAGGCGAAAGCGTATCGTACAATCCTCTTCCCCCCCGCGCACTGTCATGCGTCGAAACTTGGTTATGTGGCCCCTATGATACGCGAACACCGGGCGAGAGCCTATCTATATAGAGCTACAGACAGCCGGACATACACGTATGCTAGCTCCTCTATTTTCTCCTTACCGCTGTGTGCGTGCGCGCCGCTGATTTCCAGTTGTCGTAGTAAGTAATACTTGGCTCAATAAATTAAAAAAAAAAGGTTTCCTGACACTAGACTAGCACACGCGTCGGACGATCATTTGCCGTCCGAAAAAACTGTCGTCGTCGTCGTCTCTGCGGCGTATTGTCGCAGCAGCATCCGATTGTAAGCGCCTACGTCCAGTCAACTTCTGATTTTCCTTTCCACCTGTCGAGGGCAGAGTAGCAGTAGAGACCGCGGAGCTCGCGCGCTACGACGACAGCAGTATACACTGGCGCGCGCCGCTCACGGTGCCGAGCAGACATGTGCTCGTGTGGCAATTCAGGATTGGAGGAGACGAGCGCCGACTCGAGCCCCGGCCATTGGGCCGCGTAGACGAATTGCTCGCGCCCCGTGTTGGTTGTATGTGTCGCGATGTATGGCAGAGCTATTATATGGCTGCATATATATATAAGCAACTGGATTGTTATAGAAGAGAGCTATATATATATATGCATCCCTTCGAAAACGTGAGCTGACTTCGAGAAAAAACGATATGTCCCGATTTTTGACGCTGCGTGGAGATTCGTTATTCGAGTTTCGGAGAAGAGAGAGGCAGCTTGATTGGAATTAAGCGCTTCGGATGACATTGGAGAATAGAGAGCTACGATGAGCTGAAAATGTATAATAATAACTGGACTGAAGATATAATGCACGGAGCATTCTCAATTTAGAGGAAAGTGTAGGACACTCTTTTAATAATAAAATATATTATTAACCAAGTGATCTAAATTCGAATAGTTAACAAGGTGAATG